>MCJB01052885.1:108601-153446 GCA_002018475.1 Nicotiana obtusifolia | reverse complement strand
TACTTGAGTCAGTTCATTAGCTCCCTCCAACCACTGTTCATGGTGAAAAGCAGTAGAAACCAAAGTTCCAAATGAAAAGGAATTCTATAGAGTTTAGAATAATATTCTATAGATAGAAAATCTAGAATTCAACAAAAAAGTAATGAGAAACCAATTGACGCTAAGAATATTTACAATAGAAAGTTTGGGCTATTCATGTTATAGGATTGGGATCTTCATCTCAAGAAGTAGATAATCTTTTTTATGCTTTGTAATTAAAATTGACTTATGAACAGGGCAAAGATAACAATCACTATAACTACGCCCTCTAGTCAACATCTGCAACACCGAGGGATTTATATTACTCCAGTATATTAAACCTTCCCAGAAAATATTAGCATCTAAGTGAGTCAAGGTAGTTACCACCTGCCATTTGTGATAAAACGAGGCAAAACTATTTTACCAGATAGCACTAGACTTTGATGCTCTAGTTCTAAAAGAGTTTTAACTTTTCATCAGGAAGCAGGCTGCAGGCATTGATGATGCATTCATAAGCATTATAATGTCTCTCAGCCAATTCACTTAAGGTATTAAGGTGCAGTTCAAGCGCAGAGTTTCATTCTGATAGCCTTCTCCATGTTTCTAGAGAATCCTGAGGGTCGGACCTCTGCCATTTCTTAACAGCTCCAACCATTGACGGTGTTGAAGATCCCCCACTACCCGGTTCTCCAAGTAACTGCAAGTACTCAGCTGTTAGCTCCAGCAACTTAAAAAGAAAGAAAAAATGTGTACCACATACAATTAACCACTTTGATCTTGAGGCAGCTTCTGCTCGAGTAGGATTCCTGGAAGAGCAAGAATGATTCCATTAAAGTGAGGAAGCATAAGGCAAATGTTTCCAGTCAGGCAACATCTTCAGTTATAAAGGTTATACAGCCAATCAGGAGATCCCATCAAAGTGGGCCACAATAAAAGCATGCTAGGTTGGATTATTGACCTATATGAAAGTTATTATCATTTTCACCATACAGTTGAGTATATTCAGGAAGAGAAATTTCATTGCTTAGCCCAAGCACCAAAGTCAAATAAATTTATACTTGACGTCGATATTCAGCATTGAAACTGCAAAAAGTTCTGTATTTCTATATGATAGTATGAGAGTCAATGTGCTGGGTAGCCAGCTAAGGGCATGTATATCAAAAGAGGACACAAGGATGTCTCATTAAAGGTCGCTTAGCAAGTAAAACATGGGAATTTTGATCATCCAGCTTGCTTGCAGCAGATTAGCAGTCCATCATTCTTAACCAGACAAACATTCATAAGGTTGTGGATATAGAATATCAGACTCACTAGAGTCATCAAAGGAGGCAATGAAAACTTGGTCTTCTCATGGTCCCACTTGGCTTTTAGGACATCCTCAATGACTTCTGTTAGTGGTGTTGCCATACCTGCATTCTCCAAATTTAAAAAAAAAAAAAAAAAAAAAGAAAAAAAAACAGAGCAGTTTTGAAACTACATTCGACAACATTCAGATGCAAATCCGCAACATCTCATCACTCTATATAGCAGATATTGATTGGTAGAGATGTGCGCACCACACCTATAATGGATATATATGATGAAAAATAATAATAGAGTGTATTTATGTAGCCAACACCAAATAGTCCGGTATATGGGGTTCAGTTACTTGATTGGCTGAAGATAAACTCTTTCTTCAAGTGCTGAAGAATTGATAGAAGTAGGCATAAAATGTCCTATAATTTTCCCTGACACATAATACAAACCCAGGCATATTATACAGGTGGAACTCAGGACAAGAACCATTCCAAGCTGCACGATGGTAACAATTGGCACTGTGTGACTAAGAGCTCACGGGTTCAAGTAGCGGAAATAGCATCTTGCAGAAATGCAAGGCAAAGCTGCAAACTAAGAACTAATGTGGTCGGTCCTCCCTCAGACACAACGCATAGTAGGAGCTTAGCACACTGGGCTGCCTTTTTTTTATTTTTGTTTAAAACCTTTGCTAAGACCAACAGCAAGTTTATTCATGCCAAAAAATGATTTAAAATAGAAGATATAATATCCATCTAATGGTATAGCAACTCTATTAATTGTTGACAAAGAATTAAATTTACTCTGATGATCAAAAGTGGTTTGAGAAATAGCAAAACCCAACAGCTCACTTGTTACTGACATACCATGCACTTCTCCTTCCAGCAACATAAGCTTTAGACTGGAGAGCAAAATGGTTAACCCTCTAGATACTTTCTAGATATCAATTCTGTGATTTGGGTGGCAGTTTAGGTTAGAGGTGGTTATAGCATAACTATTTCTCTGATAAATTATTTAGGAATAGGTTCTGATACAATTGCTTTGCACAGGAAATGACCGACATTCTAAAGATGGAAGAACATCAAACCTCACTTGCAGCATCTCCAATTACCTCTTCCGCTCGTTATTCTTCAGAAAAATTGTCTATAGATAACTACAATCCCTGGTAAACACTGCAACCAAGCTAGATTTTAACCCCCACTGAGGCATGTATTATCCAGCCTCTGAGTTGAAGGCTACATCCTTCAGAACCCATTGACTGTTCAAAAATTACTTGAATGGTCGGGCCAAAGCCATGCACCCGTGCAAGTAAAATGACGCATTACTAAAAGTACTATGACAAAGGATCTCTAATATGGTTTTCCAATAATTTACTGTGTACCACTCTCTAAGCCTTGATGTCCAGCTAACAGAAACAATTTTCCACCTTGCTGACATTGTTACTGCCAGAGAGACTATCGAAGTTAATATTACCTAAAGAATAGCACCACATAGTGATGGAAACAGCATCTGAATGATGCAATACATGCCTCTTCTTCATATTAAGTTATCAATTCGGAAAGAGTATACTAACTTTAAGACAAAAGATATGTAAAGTCATAATGAGCTTGAACAGATAACCTTTGGCAGATTAAAATAAAAAATAAAAAAATAAAAGATATTGAATCCATCCATGTAATTTTCCAGTCACCAACTGAGACTCAGACAAAACTGAAAAAAATGTTACTTTATCTAATATATACGGGCAAACTCTGCCTACAAATATAATCGGACAGCAAAGAAGACCTGAGCATAAGAGAGCACTTCAGGTGAAAATCGGATATAGCGTTGACTGCCATAAACGGCTGAACTAACATCAAACCCACTGCCAACTTTACCCTTTGCAGTGCAATGGGCACTTTGAGCTATCACATGAACTACATCAAGATCAGCGACATCATCCTCAGTCAAACAAGAGAGGTTAACAACGCCAAGATAATGAAGCAAGGCAGCAACAACTGCAGTTGTCATAGCTGCTGATGACCCTAATCCAGTCTTTGCCACTTCAGGCCTGCATTTTCTCCAATTGATTCTTTTGCGTTAAAGGTGATAGAAGCGAAAGGTGGAAGCGAAGCCGATGACTCAAGTGTAAGAGGGAGCCCACGTGCTTCAATCTACATAAATAATTAACAAAGTGGTCTAAATATTATCAAACAAGGAATACAGGTAAAATATCTAGTAGGATAACATCTTAGACAGTATGTTAGCTTGTGCAGCTCAGAATTCCATTATGTAATTTATAGAAAGTTGAATATTTCAGTCAATGAAAATAATAAAGGACTAATCCGAGTTGACCAGTTCTAGCCTCACAAAATCCCCGTATCAAATTTCATTGTCATTTTTCATCCCTATAGTCCTTTAATGTGATCAAGATATATAAGTCACAGCAATGAGCTATCAGGATAATTTGAAAGTTTGTATTATTTTTCTTTTGATATTATACAAAATCCTTGTATCGTTATTGCTTTTATATTTTGAACAAAATCCGATAACCTAATAAATTTGCAGGGTAAGACTGCGTACGATAGACACTTGTGGTCCGGCCCTTTTCCGGTCCCCGCGCATAGCGGGAGCTTAGTTCACCGGGCTGCCCTTTTTTTAATAAATTAGGGCAGCAGTAGAAGTCTGTTTCTAGGAATGTTTTATCAGTTTCTTTCCATCTGTATCGGTTGAAAATTCCAATGAATTCAATCCTCCACTGAATATCCATGGCCATTAAAATCTTACAAATGTTGTGTTACCTTGGTGGATGATAGTCATTCTTTTGACAATTTCGGAAGGTTTGTTCTATTCAAATTGGCTACTCTACTTTTACTTAGTCACAAACTAATGTAATTTGCAAATGTAACTGAAAATGTATTCATAGTATTTCCAATTAGAATTTTATGTTTGTCCTGTGTTATTTTCTGAACTTAGAAAATATCTAGTCAAACACTAGTCCAGCAATTGGTCAATTTAATTATTAAGCCAACTTTGGTCACTTTCTAGGACCGAGGTTATCTTTTTCGTTAAGCCATTCACTAATTGGGCAAAACCTAAATTAAACAACTGGCATGGTAATAAGTAGTCTCGTATGAAATCTAAAAAAAGAATAATAACAATAAGTAGTCTCATATGATACTTTTCCCTGCCGTAACTGTAATTCCTGGAACAGCTGCCACAAATTGTAACATATAAAGTTAAACAACTTTGCGTACAGTTATTGGTGAATTTCAAATTTCACTTATTGTGAACAATCTGAACTCACAGGTAATTTATATATCACTGAACCACATCCCATATTGGAAATATAAGTAAGCTGTGAACACACCTGATTCCGATATGAATAGAACTCATTGCAACCCAAGATAGTTATGTCAAGACCTTCATGGATAATGCAGTTGGATACAATAATTTTCTAATTTCTTTAATAATAATTAGGTGGTAAAGTCTAATATTCAGGAAATGCCATCATCCTCAGATACGAAGGGTGAGAGTGTCAGACATTACCCTGCAGAAGTAGTTTGTGCAATGCATCCTTCTTATCTTTGTCAAGTGTTGCATTGGCAGCAGCAACGGCACACTGCACCGCATGTTCCACAAAGGGGTTTCTTGATTCACTGAGGTTCAACCAAAAAAATATGAAATACCATACTGCTCGCCATTTAGATGACTTACATATTCTTGTTATAATAAAACAGATCAAATAAAATCAAAACTAAGTAGCCAGGTTATATTTGAATACTTCAAAAAGAAAATTTTAGAAAATTCACAAACATATAAAGAGAAATATTATTTCCTTTATCTGAAAGCACTTGCCTTGAAGAAACAGGTTGAAGCTTCGAGTGTTTAAGAGACAGTTTATACATGGTTTCTCTTGCCATCTGAGGGGAAGTCAATTTAACATCTGTCCATGCCTGAAAACGAATAAGAAAACTGCCTCACAGCGGGGAAAAAAGTGGAGGGAACTAAATGAAAAAGTGCTTCTCAAGAAAGGAGAAAAAAAAAAGACATGCTTATACATACTTCAGATCAATCATTATTCAGTTAAGTGCAGCAAATATCACTCACCCATGCCCAACTTTCAGGTTTAATTTCCTCATAAAGTGGCTTCACAATTGCATAAAAACGCGCATTTGTGCTGAGTACAATACCAGCATTAGGCCTCTCCAAAACAAGATAACCTCCTGTCATTGAAACCTTTCCAGCAGAGGCAACTCTTTTTAACAATCAATAAGCCGAAAATCAGACATTCATGCATATAAAAAAAGCTACTGGATTATTAAAGTAACGTAAAATGGAAAAAATTCAAAATATAAAAATCCCAAACTTACACTGCCATTATTAAACAATTCTTACTTTGAAAAGCTTGAAATGTGCAATCCAAGACAGATAAAGCTGCGAAATCAAAATTTACTTGTTTTTCTTAAAAAAATACAAAGAGACCGAAATGAAGCATACTAAAGAAAACCAGCCCTCCAATTCATATTAAAAACAAGTCAACAACAACAAGAAATATGCCTTAATCCCGAACTAGCTGGGATCAGCTATATGAATTGGACCAATTTATAACAAAACTACAGAGACTCCTAACAAGCACATGACCAAATGTAAGTACACCAACCTGACCAAACCATTATCCTAATTAGCATGATATAAAATCAAAGAAAATTGAGATCTTTGATTTCACTAAAAAGCATCTATGCTGAAATAATTAAACATGGGTTCCTCAAAGAAAACGCAACAAAATGCTAAACTCAGAATCATCCACCCCACGGTAATCATCTAGGCCTAACTCAACGAATGGCATAACAAACCACTAGGAAACAGAAAAATTGTGGGAAAACAAAAAAGGGGAAATCTTTTGCACAGCTCTAGGTCCACATGACAATATCAAGAAAGGTGGAAATTTTTCAAGGTTGACGAGTGATCATTCAGATTTTGTTACAGAGATAAACAAAAAGAGTGAGAAAAGATACTCGCTTTACTGGGTTAGTGCAGCTACTGTGATTGCAGACTTGAATGAAATTGAAGACAATGACGATAACTACAATATGTGCATAAGCAGCAGTCCAGTTTTGACATTCACTTGCCCTTCTTAGTTGCACCACTTCATTTTCACCTCTCTTTTTTTTGTATACGGTCGAAATACCCCGGATTTCATTGAACTAAGATACAGGTCAGAATACCCGTCTCAGAACATCGAATAAGGTAAGGCCGAAATATCCCGGACAATCTCAGTACATATGGCGCAAGACTATTCCACATATCCAGGTTGGAATGGTATCGGATGTTTTCACGTATCACGTAGTGCCAGCTTTGTGTTGATTTACGGTTGATGAACAAGAAGGAAAATGGAACAATTTAATTTTTTACTCACTCCGGCTACATGTCCTTTGGACCCTTCGCCCGGCAGTAATCTGGATACGTATGGACGAGAAACCGGCTAATTTGTAAATTATGAGATTTTTACGTTTTATAAAATTATATCAAAAATAGTATTTTGTTTATACACAGACACAGTAACAATCATTCAGAAGCAATATACTGTTATTTTCTCTTTAAATTCTATTTTAACTCTGTATTGACACTTATCCAATTACATTCTGTTGTAAGGCGGCTGTCCCCCAAGACTTTAACAGTTCAATTCGTGTGATTTGAATTTACTTTATCATACTTTATATCTAATTGCAATTTAACTTATTGTTTTATGTCAATTTACTCCACGTATCCTTAAAATTATTTATAAATTTAATTGTTATCCTATTTTAAGAGTAAATATTTTTTCACTCAAATTTATAGAAAGAGTATTTAAAATTGCTTCACTATTGTATATCTGAGGGATCTTTTGGATAAGAAATTAAATAATACCAAACTTATTTAATAAATATATTTTTATTGGAAGTTGTTGTTTAATTTTAATCTTGATTCACTTAAATTCTGGGAGAAGAGAAAGTATATCATTTTATTGATTTATTTCAATATTAGTATTGCTAACCAAATTGAATATGAAAATAAAAATAATATTACTTATGAAAAGATAATCTCAAAATTACTTATATCGAAACAAAAATATCAAGATATTTTTATTTCGAAATTACTATTCTTATCCCGTCAGTAGAAATCCAAATGTATATTTTAATCATAGTGATTGGTAAGATTATAAGTTAGTCAAATCAAATTATAACAATTTTTGGGCTTAAATCTCATTTGCAATGACAGATTTGATTATTTTTCCATTAGAGCCGAACAAAAAGCACTTGGGGCCAGTTAGTCCATCTGTTATAACTTTTTGGACTTGTTTGCATTTTTACAATTTTCTTAGTTTGTTTTTACGAGGTCCCAACTTCTTGTCATTATTACGAACAATCCCAAAACAAAACCTATTAAATGACTTAATTTTAACTTTGATCCAAAGTTACAGTTAGACTGGTCTCTCCCTGAGCTTCTCTTATTCACCGAGTCTTCATCTATCATTCTCAGGTTATTCTATGCTCTCTACAATAACAAGCTTATAATTTTGAAAGTCATACGTTTACTCATAACAATATTTTAATCTCGAACTACAATTAGGAATTTGATTATTCTTTTAATTTTTTTGATATTTTTAGTTTCAGGGTCATTTGCCATCCGACAATTTTTTTTCGACTTTGTGTTGAGTCTTGGATTTGACTTTCTGAATTTTTCCATATACGACGGAGTTGTTGGCTCGCTGAAGTATGTACTCTTCATCTTTGTTTTTCGTTTACATTAGTATTAAAGATAATCCAGATGCAAATTTTCTAAAAAGATTTGTTTTTTTAATTTTATTTTTCTGGATGTGTATGGAGGAAGTGGAAACTGCTTTCTCTTGAGAAATCATTATTCAAATTATTAGTTGCTCTGATCATGAAGTGCCCTCTGATGCTGATCGGCTTTACCTATTCGTGGTTCTATCCCTGAAGTAAAATAGAAACGCTGCATTTAAAATGTTGACAGAGCTTTTAAAATTCCAATCTTTAACTCCCAGACTCCAGGAAGAGCCATTGAATTCCATATAGTCTAACCTCGCTTTTGATTTTTTGGAGTCATAGAGTATTCTAAATCTTCGTGAAAACATACATTTATAATACTCTATGAACTGAACAAAATTAATGTGTTATTGGACTTGTATAATATATGGAATTCTATGGCTGTTCCAGGACTAAATCACAAGGTCAGAGTATTAGCGTATTCTAAATATCGATATAGCACTTCGATCTTGGACCAAAACAACATATATCACCTGAACTTAGTTTCAAATAAGCCAAGTTCCGGACAACAAATTGATATCTGATATGTAGGAAGAAAGAAACTTCGATGTAGCTAAACCTTGTATGTAGTTGTTTGTAATGCTATTTTAACAATGTCAAGCAGTACACATATATTCTTGTATTTCAAAATTTCCTTCTGTTTTGGGGCCAAAAAGAATTCAGACTTGGCTTTTTGTTTTTTTGGTAAATTTAATCTTTAAAATGTTGGTTGGACCAGAATTATTCACAAACCAGCCCTTATTTAACCTGTATAAATAAGGACCGATTGGATTATGGCCCTTTTTTGTTTAAACTCATTTTTAGCTTGTCCTTGAGCCGTAGTTGTCATTGTTGTTTGTTTTGAACCCGTCCAAATCCAATCCAACCTGCCATTTGCCACCACTAGTGTCAGGTTAATTTTGGTGATATTATTCCCTTTCTTTCCTTCCTTCCTCCCTTCCTTCCTTTCTTTTTTTCTATGTCTTTATTATCACAAGGGGGTATCTTTTGAAAGAGCAGCCAAGGCAGAGAAGGAAGTAATTCAAGAAAGATGCAGAAGCTGGGCGAATTCAAGCTGCCTAACTTCTTCAACTATCCACCTTACTTCACGTAATTTACTCCTTCCCTTATTTCCATGTCTCCATATGTATACTTGCCTATATTTGAACACGTGTGGTCAAAACATATGATGGAAAACCTTTTCTTGGACGGGGTCATGAACCTACACTTTGACAGCAGTAGATATCAATCAACAACACCTTAATCCCAATTTCCCAAATCAGTGGAGGTTGGCTATATGAGACACCTGAATTTGGTATGGTGCATGGTGGATGTATACATTTGCTTATGAGGAGAAAGTAAAATTGCTTGAGAAAGGTTCTATTCAGGGGATGCAGTCGTAGTCTCAACATTTGGATGACAAATCATTTAGATCTACCTGCAGAAATTTAGTTTGGATTGCTTTTTTATTGCTGTATCTTAAAAACTGGAAACTAACAAGCATGAATGTTTTTACGGATTTCTCATAAGCTAATGGTTGTTATCAACTAATTATTAAGCACTTCCGATACCTGTTCCATTCATCTGCTATCCAGCCTTTTCTTGGGTAGATGAAAACATGTTTTTTCATTTAATCTGTAACATATAAGATTTTCATAGTATATACACAGTTTTTTTATTGTTTCACCTCCATGTGTAAGTCCAACCTTTTATCATGTTAGGGAAGCTTGTTTTTAGTTTTATAAATAGAGTTGCCAAACAACCTACAATTCTATCTAGTTTAACTTTATCTTGCCACTTCAACACTAACCCTAGTGGCATATTTGACAGTTTTCTGATAGTCTATCCTTTGCACAGCTCTGCTCTTTGTTTGTCATATATTTATTGCCAAGACAAAAGTATCTCTTTTTACTTATCAAAAGAAAAAGAAAAGAAAACTAAAAATCATATAGAAGTAATTTCCACTTACTTTAGCCATTATGCAATCATCAAATCTTTAATTAATCAATGTTTTATACTTTTATATGGTAGTTGAAAACAGCAATTAGGCCTTTGCCCATGAATCAAACTTCAGAGAGTTTGAGCAAAAAAAAAAAATCATTTTTCTCTTCTTGGATTTTGTAATATAGTCTTCAATCTTGTGGAAAAAAATTAACGTTGTTATATAGTAATGATTTATCAAACAAATTGTGTTTATTGAAATGTGAAAGTTCAAACTTTTCGAGCGTGTTTAGGTCAAGATAAATGATAAATACTACAGTTATATCTGGTCTAAGAATTCTGCTGGATTTTTTGAATCTTCGATCTTGGATCCCATAATTAGGATGTAATGAAGCTAACATTGTAGGATTCTTTTCTCGAAAGTGGAGAATTTCAGTTTAACATCTGATGGGGTACAAGCAAAAGAAAATAACATTCTTTCGCCTATATGTGAAATGTTGACTTGTAGCTTTAAGCATGCTGGTAACATATCTTTCAAGGGGATTTAAGATGGTTTCTCACAAAAAAAATGATTCTTTATTTGTTGTGCATTAAATTAAACTTTTCTTCGAGCAATATTAGAAGATTCGTAGTTTGCACATAGGATAATTTTTCTTCTTTCCTTAGTTTGCAGCCTGTAAGGGAAACTAGGGAGAAGCAGATACAGCTATGGAAGGAGCTCATAATTGATTTCTGTCGAACCTAAAAGGTCTTTGTAATTGGGCTGGAGAAAGACTTTCCATTGTTCAATAATCCTGCTATTGAAAGTGAGTGCTTCTTCTTATTAGTGTTTTATATGTCTGATGTTTAGCTTAGGAGCTGCGTATATATATTACCCTAATTATTGCTTTGGGTAAAATGAACTCAAGGTGCCTAGAAATTCATAACACTAGTGATCTAGAACATCAGTGGAACGTAAAATATCAATTTATGTGAACTTTAAGATATTAATTTGACTTATATTATAATAGTGATAATGGAAGAAGAATATTAAAGTGATAGTTTGAAAAGTAAGTTGTGATATTTTATACAGAAAGCTTTACATCAAACTTTAAAAATGCATATTTTAATGAATTTCAATTCATAGAGGTTGTGAAAGTTGTATAGAAATGAATGCTGTCAACATTTTGGAACATCCCAAAATGAGAAGAGTTTCATTCAAATTTGAAAGAAGGGAGTAACTATCACCCTCTAGAGTTGTCTCCTTTTGTTTGGTGGCGTGTGCATCCTTGTAGAAGGGGAAAACAGTGGTTCTTACAAGATTGTCAAAGCAAATCTTGAGTTGATATTAATCAAGGAAGCAGAGATGGAATAGATGATATTCTCGTGCATGCACACACATTTGGACTAAGATGATATATGTGAGAAAGCACAGGAGAAAATATTATTGATTGTTATTCTATGTTACAATGAGCGCTATTTATGTGTACACATAACACATAACATACTCCTATTACATAAGAGACTAGGACTAATTACATATATTCACATAACTATTCTAACACTCCTCTTAAGCTGGTGCAAATAAATCATATGTACCAAACTTGTTACATATGTAGCTAATGCGAGGACCAGTGAGGGACTTGGTGAAAATATCTACAAGTTAATCATTTGACTTCACAAACTTTGTAGCAATATCTCCCGAAAATATCTTTTCTCTGACAAAGTGACAGTCAATCTCAATGTGCTTAGTTCTCTCATGGAACACTGGATTTGACGCAATATGAAGAGCAGCTTGATTATCACACACAAGTTCCATCTGGCTGATCTCACCAAATTTCAACTCCTTGAGCAACTGTTGATCCAAATTAGCTCACATGTCACTATAGCCATTGCTTGATATTCTGCTTCTGCACTAGACTGAGCGACCACATTCTGTTTCTTGCTCTTCCAAGACACCAAATTACCTCTTACTAAGACACAATATCCAAACATAGAACGTCTATGAGAAGGTGAGCCTGCCCAATCAGCATCTGAGTATCCAACGATCTGCTCATTGCTTCGATCCTCAAACAATAAACCTTTGCCTGGAGCTGATTTTATATACCGAAGAATGCGGACAACTGCATCCCAATGACTATCACAAAGAGAATCCATAAACTGACTCCATAGGAAAGGAAATGTCAGGTCTAGTCACTATAAGATAATTTAATTTACCAACCAGCCGCCTATATTTTGCAGGATCGCTAATAGGTTCCCCTGTCCTGACAGAAGTTTGGAATTCGGATCCATCGGAGTGTCAACAGGTCTACAATCTGTCATTCCTGTCTCCTCAAGAATGTCTAAGACATACTTCCGTTGTGAGATCACAATACCTGAGCTAGACTGAGCAACCTCAATACCCAGAAAATATTTTAATCTGCCCAGATCCTTAGTCTGAAAGTGCTGAAAGAGATGTTGCTTCAACTTAGTAATACCATCATGATCATTACCAATAATAACAATATCATCAACATAAACGACCAGATAAATACAGAGATTTGAAGCAGAATGCTGATAAAACACAGAGTGATCAACTTCACTATGGGTCATGCTAAACTCCTTGATAACTGTGCTGAGCTTACTAAACCAGGCTCGAGGAGACTGCTTTAGACCATAAAGTGACTGGAACAAGCGACATACAAGGCCACTAGACTCCTCCTGACCAACAAAACCAGGTGGTTGCTCTATATAAACTTCATCCTCAAGGTCACCGTGAAGAAAAGCATTCTTAATGTCCAACTGATAGAGAGGCCAATGGCAAACTACATCCATGGATAGAAAAAGGCGGACTGATGCTATTTTAGCCACGGGGGAGAAAATATCACTGTAATCGAGCCCAAATATTTGAATATATCTTTGGCAACAAGACGGGCCTTAAGTCTATCAACCTGACCACCCGGGCCAACTTTGACTGCATAAACCCAATGACACTCAACAGTAGATTTACCTAAAGGAAGAGGAACAAGCTCTCAAGTACCACTCGTATGTAAAGCAGATATCTCGTCAATCATAGCCTGTCGCCATCCTGGATGAGACAGTGCTTTACCTGTAGACTTAGGGATGGAAATTGAGGAAAAAGAAAGATAAAAAAGCATAATGGGGTGAAGACAGACGATGATAACTTAAATCGACATAATGGGGATTAGGATTAAGTGCGGTCCTTATACCTTTTCGAAGTGCAATCGTTTGACTGGGAGGAGACAAGTCCGCAGTAAGAGCAGGGTCAAGTGCAGGACATAAATCAACTAGAACTGATGCTGCGTGCGGACGATGCTGATAAGTCAGGAGTGGTGTTCTTGTGGCTGGGGATCTAGGAGGAACAACACTAGACTCCTCAACGGTTGGTATAGGTAAGACCTCTGTGGCTGAGGGCATAGGAGGAGCTATAGTAAACTCCTCAAAAGTCGGTATAGGTAAGACCTCGTATATATCAAGGTGGTCAGAAGAGGTAAAGTAAGATCTAGACTAAAAAAATATGACATCAGCTGACATAAGGTACCTACGAAGATCAGGTGAGTAATAACGATATCCTTTCTGAACACGAGAATAACCAAGGAAGACACGAGAGCACGAAGAGCTAACTTATCTTTTCTAGGGACTAAGTTATGAACAAAACATGTGCTCCCAAAATCACGAGGGGAAAGTGTATAAGGTTGATTGGGGGAACAATACTGAATGCGAAATTTGATTCTGGATGGGAGATGAAGGCATCCGATTAATCAAATGACAAGCTGTGAGAACTGCATCGCCTCAAAAACGCAACGGAACATGAGACTCGATGAGAAGTGTGCGAGCAGTCTCAATGAGATGCCTATTCTTTCTCTCAGCTGCCCCATTTTGTTGAGATGTGTACGCACAAGATGTTTGATGAATGATTCCATGAGAGTTCATAAATTGTTGAAATGGGGAAGACAAATACTCTAGGGCATTATCACTACGAAATGTGTGGATCGAAACCCCATTGATTTTGAATTTCAACGTGGAAGGTTTGGAAAATAGAAAACAACTCAGATCGATTTTTCATCAAAAATATCCAAGTGCACCTGGAATAATCATGAATGAAACTGATAAAGTAGCGGAATCCCAAGGTAGGACTGACCTGACTAGGACCCCGAGGGAAATGGGAGCGAGTATGCTTATCGAGCATGACTCACACTCTAGAGTGGACAAGTGAGATAAATTAGGCACTATTTTATGAAGTGTGACAACTTGGATATCCCAACCGTTTATGTAATAAATCCGGTAAATCAGTAACAGGACAAGTTGTTAAAGGAAGACAAGATGTGAGTCTATGTGATTTAGCAAGGATAAGGTAATAAAGTCAATTTGATTCATGTCCAGTACTAATGATCTGCCCCGTACTGCGTTACTGTATAAAAATAAGGTCATCAAGAAATAAAACAATACATTTAAATGATTTGGCTAAGCGACTAATGGCTATGAGATTAAAAGGACTACCGGGAACATAAAGAACTGAATTTAAAGGTAAGGAAGGAAGTGGACTTGCTTGACCTACTGCACTTGCCATGGTTGAGACCATTGGCCATTGTGACTGTTGGAAGAAATTGAGAATATGAAATACTAGTGAAAAGAGATTTATTACCTAAAATATGATCAGATGCACCTGAATCAATGACCCAGTAATCGGAAGAAGAAGACGATTGAAAGACACAAGTCACGCTATTACCTGTTTGAACTACAGAAGCTATCTCAGAAGGTATCTGCTTACGTGCTTTATACCGAAGGAACTCAATATAATCTGATAAAGATACCATATGAACATTCAAAGTATAGGATCCAACGATATTTGAGCCAAAAGCATCAGATCTGAGTGACATTATAATGGACTTAAGAGAGATCAAAGCCAAATATATGATGAAGATTACCAACAGTGATGAGATACCCTCAAATCAAGCAATTAGAAACTAGAACCAAACTTTTATAATGATCAGACACTGTTCTGATCA
Organism: Nicotiana obtusifolia; assembly: GCA_002018475.1. Classification (NCBI taxonomy): domain Eukaryota; kingdom Viridiplantae; phylum Streptophyta; class Magnoliopsida; order Solanales; family Solanaceae; genus Nicotiana; species Nicotiana obtusifolia. The sequence goes on along the minus strand of MCJB01052885.1, from coordinate 138,418 downwards.
CCAAACTAGAATAAGTTGGTCTGATATTGTTAGTCGAGCATCAGAGTACTGAAAAATTTGTATTGAAAACCTTCAGTTGACAGACGCAACTGCTCTGACTTCTTATATATTCGTCGGAAGCAAATGAAGTCAACGAAATGGTGGAAATTAAATGACTAAGGTCGGAATCAACATGCGACCTTAGCATGTGAACAAGATGGCTGCAAAAATAACCAGAACAGTGACAGACCACTGCTCTCGCCGGAAAACACTTTTCTTGTAACTGAAAAACCACAAAATCTCAAACGATCAAGTCGGGAAAGGCAGGCGACCAGCCCAGAAGAAAAATCAAACTTGAAAGATGCCGGAAAAAGACCTCAACACTCTCGCCGGAACCCTAATTGCCGGAGGCGCGTGGCGGCGCGTGTGAAGTTTTCTGCCGGAGATCTTCACTGCGGTTTGGTCGCCGGTGATAGGAGAACCTTGTGGTGGTGTTGGAATTTGGACAAACCCCACTGAAACTGAGATTAACGTGAACAACTGCTTAAGTTAGCGGAAAATTGCACGGTGACGACTGATTTCTTTCCGGATATCGTTGGAATGACACACAAGCGACCAGCCCAGAAGAAAAATCAGACTTGAAAGATGCCGGAAAAAGACCTCAACACTCTCGCCGAAACCCTAACTGCCGGAGGCGCGTGGCGGCGCGTGTGAAGTTTTCTGCCGGAGATCTTCACTGCGGTTTGGTTGCCGGTGATAGGAGAACCTTGTGGTGGTGTTGGAATTTGGACAAACCCCACTGAAACTGAGATTGACGTGAACAACTGCTTAAGTTAGCGGAAAATTGCACGGTGACGACTGATTTCTTTCCGCATATCGTTGGAATGTCGCACAACGATAATTATCTCACCAATGCTCTTATACCATGTGAGAAAGCACGGGAGAAAATATTATTGATTATTATTCTATGTTATAATGAGCCCTATTTATGTGTATACATAAAACATAACCTATTCCTATTACATAAGGGACTAGGACTAATTACATATAGTCACATAACTATCTAACAATATAGTCACAGCATTATATAAAATTTATCGTGTGTTTTCAGCTAAATGCAAGTACCTTTTCCATTTTCTCTACTTTTGCTGATTTCTTCAGTTTGTTGAAAACAGAGATGATACTACAATTAGAGAAGGAAATGGATTAATTACATGTGAATCAAACTGTAAAAATTTATGTTATGAGGTTTAATGGAGCGAATCTGTAATACTTATTCATCTGGAGCACAGGGTTTCTGAATAGATTTCTTCAATCATTCTAATTCTATGCTGTGAAGTATGCATGTCAGTTCACGGACCATATGAACAAAAATGTCAATTGTTTTAATTTGCAAAATCCTTGCATTTTTTCGCTAATTGAAATGTGCTAATCTCTTTATGTGGTTTAGCTTAGCAACTTTAGTATTCCACAACTGAATACGGATGATCTCTGATAGTGCAGGATCTCTGAGTCATGAAGCTAGGGAGGCATTTCTCTCAGCTTTGTTTTCTGATGGTAAGTGATCTTGCCAGTTTTAATGATCGTGTTGAACCTATTATTGCTATGAGAGTTCACTATACTGCAGAAGGCCAGATCTCTAACTCTGATCCATTTGACAGATCGTGCAGAATGGATGGATAAAGGTCATAAAAAATGTCTAATCTTATCGCATCGCATCCAGGACTGGCAGACTTGATTGTAAACTTTGTGAGTATGCAACCTTAAAATAATTGCTGTCTGTTTTTAGTTTAGCATGGTCCTAACCCAACATGCTAGTGGATTGTAGAACCCGGTAGGTTAGGAATGTGTCTGTGTTTGGGGGGACTACACAGTGATTAGTTGTTGGATATAGGACTCATTCTAGGGTATGATTAGTTGAGTGGATATAGGACTCATTCTAGGGTATCATACTCAAATATCGCTGTTATTATACTAACAACAAAGTAGAGATTGTCCAAAAGAGCCTCTTTTACTTCAAACCATGTTTTAAATTGTTTGACAAATGTTTTTGAAATTTTACGGCAGTTGCAGATCCCCATAATCAGGGTGAAGATAGCATATGGTAAACATCTGAACTGGAACTGAAATGATGAAGTGGAGGAAGTTTGGGCAAATGGGAAAACCCCTAATTTCCCTTCCTGATTTTCCATTCTTTAATAGTCTTATACTCCCTGTCAATCCATGTTGCTCATGCTCTCCCTCACTCCACCCTTACCACCCCATCTAACAATCTGAGAATAGAACCATTTTGCTTCTCTATGTGTTATTCATTTATATAAAGAGTGGCGCTGCATGGTCCTGTTTATCATCAATCTTCAACAATCCCCGGAAGACTTCTTCCTAGCTTCCATTTTCCTGCTTTCTTGTTCTTAAATTTATCTGAATTCACTTTCGCAGTTTGCTCGTTTGAATTGAATTTCTCTCGGAGTATTATCCTATAAAAGATACGATTTTAATGTTTAACAATTAGGTTCTTGCTGGGCACTGCTATATACCATATTTGGGGACAGATGCAGTCTGGTTTTGGAGATGTTTGATGAACTATTACTTAACCTTGTTCACACTGTAGTTGTGTTTGCAATGTACTGCCATTCCCCAACCTTACCGGATTCCTTATGGAAATAATATTTATCTAATTAGGTAAAGGAGTATGGGCTGGAGGACACTGTAATGACAGTTGAAGAAACACGTTCCAGGACGGAGTCCCGTGGAACAGGTAAGATTTGGGTATTAAAATCTACAATGTATGAGGTATCACACATTGGTTGCTATTTTCTTCTTCTTCTTCTTCCTTTAAATCCTTTGCATTTATTGGCTCGAGTCTCGGCATTTCACTTGCCTTCTATGCATAAAACATGTTTAGATAGACTGAGAATAGTTGATGGTTTCAATTTTCCCTTCTCTTAAATATATGACCATCTGCTTGTTTCCATCTTGAACTACTCGGTCACAAACATGTGACGGAAATTATAGTGATACATAATCAAACTTTTTTCAGTTTAACATCTCCTTATTATGTTTAGTAGAGTTCCCACTCATTTTATGTTATGACAAACTTTACTCATCAACTCATGGATTGATGGAGATCTTATGTTCTATCTCTTCTATTTTATTTGCTTCCTTATCATGTCATCTATCTTTGGCATTTTATTGCTCAGAGCTTCATGGAATGGACCGTACAGTTCTTATGCGAGCTTTGAAGCTGCTTGAACATAAGGGGAAGCTTGCGATATTTAAGGGAACTTCAGCTGATGATGAAGGTGTCAAATTTTCTCTGTAAACCACCTTTTGTGTGCAATGAGCGAGAACTGTACTGAGTATTTATGTCATGAATTACTTGGTGGAGCCAAATGGGATGAAATGGCTTCCAACTTCTGAAACTGAATTCTCCGTATTTTTTGAATTTCCATCAGTCATCAGTGTATTGCATCACGTTGATGGCACAAATACTATGGCAAATACTCATTCACACTCGGTGTTACACGTAGAGGACTGGGAATTGGGATAACTCCTTTGGTAACTCCTTTTTCACTTGTCTTGAGGAAACATGAGATTTTGAAATTCTTAAACATTTGGCAGGATTACACAAATTTTTAAAGTAGAATTTGCACGAATCCAAATATTGTAATGTGAACACTTGCAATCTTCTAAGTACGTCATATATATGAGTTGTGGACGAGTTATTCTATATGTGAACCAAACCGCCAACAGTGGATACATTTATTACTTTTCTATCCAGGCTTTGCAAGTACCATTTTCATGAATATCCAAGACCTGTATATATACTTACAGGCTGAAAATACCAAGTAGGATGACATAACTATTGCAATACATCTCTTCATAAAGATACAGCCTATCTCATACCAGCCACTACATTGTGATTTCACAGTTTAACTGAAGAACAACCTTATTAATCTAATGAATTAAATAAAAGAAAATTTTACCTCCTATAGCAAAGCTTTACACCCTATTTATTATAAATAAAAACCCGTCTAAAATATTATTTTCTATAGCAACCTTTTAGTTTTTATAGCAAAATATGAATTTATGGTCACTTCTTACCGTTAAGCCATTAAACACGTTGTCTAATATTTCTCTCTCCTTTCAGTTTATTCTCTCCTAAATCACCGCATAGTATCTTATCTCTCTCCACGATCTCTCTCTCATAGCGCCATTGTCTTCCCCATTCTTGAATCACGATTCTCCTTTTATCAGCGCCATTGTCTCCCTCAATTTTCAATATTTTTTACTCCAAAAAGTTGTGGTAAGTGTTAAAGTTTTTAGCTTTTCGCCGGTTAAAGCTTCTTCTTTTTCTCTTTACTAATTTTTTTTATATATTCGCCATTGTTATGTTTTCACCGGAAAACTTGAAATTTCCTCTCTAATGGATGATTCAACAACTCAGAAGAGGGTTACCCGAGGAATACCCACCAAAGCACTCTATTTCGATGGGCCATTTTTCGATTTGCAAATCACTCAAGCGGAACATATATTTGTAGGTTCATCAGCAACCACTGAAGCCGAAAGGAGAATAAAAATAAGCAATGACCCTATGAAACAAGGCCAATCTAAGAAATCTTCGAAAGAATCAACACTTCCTGATACGGAAAAGAGAAGAAAACTTATGGATGGTGCTCCAGGGGGTAAGGGAAAAGAGGTCGCTAAAGGAACTAGCTCGGAAACACAGAACGACAAGGTAATTGTAGATGTATTTATATGTATTTGAGTCCGCATACATTGATTATTAGCTTGTAAAATGGTTTTCTCTTTTTGTATGTAGATGTATTTATATGTATTCAATATTGCCTACACTGATTTTTACTTTTTACAATGCTTTTTTAACTGTTGTATTTAGATGTATTTATATGTATTTTAGTTCATTCAACGACATTTTAAAATACACCAGTTGTTCTATATTTAGTTATGTATTCAACCTAATTGTTTTCATCTGTATTCTCAAGTCAACTGTATTCTGCTGTATTTAAAACAACAGTCATTGCCATAGCTCACATTTTTTGTGGTAATTATCAGTGCATTATGTTTGTATTTCATGAATGAGTTATGTATTCGAAATAATTGTATTCATCTATGTTTTCAACCATATATTTTATCTTTTTAATTTTTTTGTATGCAGGAAATAAAATTCTTTGTTAAACACCCGCCTATTTTATCACCGCATATCAGTTCCTACACTATCACAAACATAATCTCCGACCTCCAAAGAAAAGCTTACTCCATATCAGTACAAATTATTTGGTACTACTTGTTTTGGAAGTTTCCTCGATATGAAGCACTATGAAGTTCAACATGGTGCTTCATGGTTCTGCAGCCGGAAGAAAGTCCTGATGATTCATTTTCAATATATGTGAATGATATAACATTATGCTTTTCAATCAGGGAGTTTGCAGTAGCTACTGGTCTCAATTGTGTTAGTGACGCTGAAGATTTTGAGTTTAACACAAAGATGCCTAACAGGATTGTGGATGCATACTTTGGCAGTGCAAAGAATGTCAAGAAGAAAGATTTGTTGAAATTATTTGATGACAAGAATTGGGGTTTTGACAACGATGGAGATGTCATTAAAATAATTGCATTGTATTTCATACATACATTCATATTATCCACTGAGAAAAACTGCACAACCCAAGACTATATTTTGACTTGGTCGAGAGCGGGAGATATTCTGATTATCTATGGGGTAAGGAGACATTCCAGGCCCTTATCAGATCTATTAGCAAGAAGATGGATTCCCAGAAGAAGTATTACAGGATAGCTGGGATGCCTCTCGCTATGCAAGTATGGTTCTACGAGTGTTGTTCAAAGGTTTACCCCAAAATTACACGCCAAGTTGATAACCGGACTCCCACAATACTCAATTGGAAATCCACTGTCAACCAGCCAACTTATGCTTACTTGATGAACGGCATGTTCAAACCAGGGAAATGTGGTGATTTATTATTATTTAATTGACTGGTATTTTATTCAACGTATATTTCCGTTATTAAAAACAGTGTTAAACTTAAAAATTAAATACAGTTGAATACATCATACATCAATGTCCCTGATTTCACAATTAACTGGAATACAGTAGAATACATAATACAGTTTACAACTACACATTTAATTCAATGTTGGAAATTTTTTATACAATACAATTGAATACATATATATATATAGATAATTGCCCATATACATAAAGCAGATTACATTAGTAATCATACAGCAAGTGTGATTTACGTTGAGTGTATTTCTATTTTTAGATGAAATACAACAACATTCAACCAACCGCTAGTGAGCCTGCTGTTATTCAGGTGCCTTCGGATGGCATTGATGTAGTCAAAAGTCCTCTTCGTACAGACAACAATGAAGATGATTCTGATGACTTTAGTTCTACACCGCCTCTTCAGCCAAAGAAGAAACATGATGCAAGCGTTGGTCCATCTTCATCACCACCTCACAAAAAGCGCAAACATTAGCTAATTGATCCCTCAACTGCAAAGAGCCCAATACCACATGTGTCCGCAATACCTCAAGCCAAGATTCCTCCTACTGCTAATATTGAAATCAAGGAAACTGTATTGAGTGTTAAGAAGCCAGCTGATTCTAAATCTGATGATTTGTCTGCTTTGAGGCAGGATCTAAATTCATTCAAGGATTATGTAAGTATTGTTAAAACATATTCAACTTTACAGTTTATGTATTAACTTTCATATATATATTTCTAACCCCTCTATAATTATTTGTGTAATTATTAGGTGATGGGCGAGTTCACTTCTCTACGATCATTGACCAATGAAAATTTCAAAAAGCTTTCTGAACGTGTTAAAGCCAATAAGGATTTAGAAATGGTATACCAAAGAAAGAAATATACTGGGAAACATGATGGTGGTATTCAAATGTTAAGCGAGGCCAACTTGCATGATAATCCCCAAGGCCAAACACAAAATGATATAACTGTTTGGGAGAATTCAGGGGTTAACATTTTTTAACCCCTTTAGTGTGTATATATATATATATATATATATATATATATATATATATATATATATATTCAGTGTATTTATATGTTGCTATAACTATATTTATGATTTTCTGAATACATATTATAAATTAGCTTTTACTATTATTCAGTATAATCATGTATGCAACAACAGACATGATTCAGAATACACTTATAGACATGTGAATACAATGTTATATTTGTATTCATGATTTTCTGAATACATGTTGTAAATCAGCTTTTACTATTATTCAGTTTAATCATGTATACAGCAACATACATGATTCAGAATACACTCATATACATGTGAATACAGTGTTATATTAGTGAATACATTTATAGAATACATGTGGATACATTGATAGAATAAAAGTGTGTACACCTACTCTGAATTTGGTATTTTATGTTTATTCTAATCTGATAAATATAATTCTTTCAAATATGTGATATATTAATATATTCTATTAGGTGTATGTTAAGGCTATGGAAAGGAAGCTGAACACCGACATTCATGCCGATGGACATCCACATGCTATTTTAACTGGTGACACATTACATACATCTACAGAGGATAATCCTGTCTGTGGTGAAGTAAGAAAGAAAGGGCCCACTGCATCGGAGGTGTGTGTGTGTCATACCACCCAAAACTAGCGAGGATGTATCCGGAGAAATACATGTGTCACAATTTAAGTTGGCGGATGAGGACCTTCCAACTCAAATTTCAGAAACTAAAATTGTGATACATCCAGCAGCAAAACTTGTTGATTCAACGCTTTTACCTTCTCATAGGACTCGTCGTGCAAGTCGATGGAATTCTTTGCCTTACGAGACAAACTTCGACTCGGCCGGTTAGTAAATTTTTATACAAAAACTATATTTTTTAAAGCTATATATTATATCCCCATGTTAACTATAATTAGATGTTGCTATTAATACCTCCGATGAACTACAGGTACTTCAGTAAAGTTGACTCCCATATTTGACAAAAATCATCCCTTTGAAGATGATTTAATATCGGGGCCACATCATACTTTAGTCATTCAAGAATTCGAGAAATGGGTTCGTGATGGTCTGCTTGCTAAACATGATCAAAAGTAAATTTCTTTTTTCGATCTATAATGTATGATTTTACCCTTTATAATGTGAAGTATAATGTTTTTTTCCCAAATCCTTGTAGAAAGGATAAGGAAGACCATTACAAGAAACACAAGTCAACACTGCCTATACCGTTGGATCTTGGAGTTCATGAAGTCACTTCAAAAAATTGGTTTTACCTTCTATCATTTGACGATCAACTATGGAATGACCATGTAAGATATAACCCTTATACATTCAGTTTATTTACATCTTTTATTCATGGTGTGTCAACATTTTTGTTTCACTGTTTTATACAACTTATTCAAATTTTAGATTCACTGTATTCACGATTTTGCTCACAGTGTATTCAGATATATTTTATATTAATAGTAATTAAGTTATTTTTAATACATATTGCTGCTGTTTACAATATATATCAAAGTTTTATAATCACTATATTCATTGTATTGCAATATGTATTCACTGTATGCACTGTATTCACTGTATTTTAGTGTTTTCTTATTTTCAATGTATTCATTGTATTTCAGTGCATTCAATGTATTTCACTGTATTCACTATATTCAGTGTCTTCACTTTATCTCAAACTTCACCGTGCTTCACTGTTTTAACTAGCAATATGTATTCAATGTATTCCCAGTATGTATTCATAGGTTTTTTGTTAATTAATATTAGTTATGTTTTCAGATGTATTTTTAATCAATTGTAGTTAAGTTATTCCCAAGGTATTGCAGTATGTTTGTAATCAATGTATTCATCGTATTGAGTTATCTATTCAGTATCTTCAATATACAATAACTGTATTTCACCGTTAAGAAGATTGTTTTCGTTTTTTTTAATTCAATGTATTGACGCTATGTATTCAATTTTGTATACAGGAGAAAGAAGGACAAGTACAGCCAAAGTAGTACATTCAAATACACCACTGTTAATTGTATATTCAAGACAAGGATTGTTGAAATCTTCGACAAGTATAATGATACAGATAATGATGCAAGTGTAGCCAAGAAAGAAGATGTTGTATGTGAATACATAAGAGGCTACAGATTGCTAGCTAATGTACTATGCCATACGGTCGACAATGTCTTGATACCAGTCAACTTGAAAGACAAACTTCATTAGATATTGGCAGTTGTCTCATTTAAGGAGAGATGTATCAATGTATATGACTCCTACCAATCAGCAGGTCATGATACTTATGTGAGTTCTGAGATAGATAAGCTTGCTGAGCTTGTATCTCTATACCTATCGATCAGTTGTTTTTACAGAGAAGCAAGGCATAGATTGGTCCTGTGAACCAGCATACAATGACAAGGCACAAACTGAGCCCTTTAATGTTGTTTTTGTTTCGAATATGCCTAAACAAATTGTTGGGAGCATGTATGCATTCAATCCTTTTTCTGATTCTTGTATCATTTATAATACTAAATATATGAATTATATTTAACTGCGTCAATCTACTTTTGCAAGGATTGTGGGCTGTATGTCGCAACATACGCATAGTATTTGAGCACTTATGGATTGGTTCCACAAATAACCTTTGATGTCAATTTACTCCATCAAAGATATGGTGCCCTCCTTTGATACTATGCTATGCGAAAGATTGACGCTGATGCCATAAGCGACAATGAAGCACCCGCAAAGATTATTAAGCAAATCACAAATTCGGATACTTCTGTGAAGATAGTTTTAGAATAGTTTTCTGTAAAGCGGATTGTTTTTGCAGCTTATTACTGAATACATCATGGTTTACTCAATCTTTTTTGTTTTTGAATACATGAATGTATTTTTTGTCTTTAAGATGTTAATGAAGGAATACATAACAGCCTTTAAGTTATGTTGTTAATTCATATACTATGTTTTATTTATGTATTAGTATAATCATTCACATAGTTCTATTATGTATTTATATAGTTGTATTATGCTGATACTTATTCCTGCTATATTCAGCATAATTCAATTGTTTTAAATCCTTGCAATAATTCAGCTATATTTTGCTATATTTAAATGAATTAACTGTATGACAAGTCATGTATTCATTGGATTCACTGTATTTAGTGTTTTCTATGTTTTCAATGTATTCACTGTATTTCAGTGTATTCATTCTATTCAGTGTCTTCACTTTATCTCAAGCTTAACTGTGTTTCACTGTTTTATCCAGCAATATATATTCAGCAGTATGTATTCAATGTATTGCAGTATGTATTTATATGTTTTTTTAATTAATACTAGTTACGTATTCATATGTATTTTTAATTAATAGTACTTAAGTTATTCCCTGCTATATTCAGCATAATTCAATGGTTTTAAATCCCTGCATGTCACGACCCGAATCTCAAACCCGGTCGTGATGGCGCCTCTCGTGAAGACAAGGCCAGCCAATTCGAACCATAACTCATTTTAAGCAATAAATTTAACAAGAGAACAACACAACACAGTTTAATAGCAGTCCTTTGCCGAAAAAAAAATATAGTGAACCATCCCAACAACAGCCCGAAACCGGGGTGTCACAAAGTCATGAGCGACTAATGAAATCCTAATAACAAGATTACTATTACAATATCTCTGGCACAATTGTTTGAAGAAAGTGGAAATAACAATATAAAGAGATACGGGGCTGCGGACGCCAACAGCTACCTCGTAGTCTCTGAGTCACCGCTCTGACAATCGTAGTCAATGGCTCGGAGCGGAATCAATAACACCTGAATCTGCACACATGGTGCAGGGAGTAATGTGAGTACTTCCAACTCAGTGAGTAACACATATAAATAATGATTGAAAGTAAGGAAACACGTAAAGCACAAGGCAATGCATCATGAAGCAGTAAATCATTATTTGAAAACAGTAAATCAGTAAGAAATCATTTAAAAATCTTCCCGGCTCTGGTTACCAGTTGCCATTGTTACCAACTGTAACCTACAGTTGTCATTGTTACCAACTATAATATTCCTGGGCTTAGTATCAATCTCACAGCTCTGGTTACCAGTTGTCATTGTTACCAACTGGAACCTACAGTTGTCATTGTTACCAATTGTAATATCTCTGGTTACCGGTTGTCATTGTTACCAACCGTAACCTACAGTTGTCATTGTTACCAACTATATTATCTCTGGTTACCAGTTGTCATTGTTACCAACTGTAACCTACAGTTGTCATTGTTACCAACTGTATTATCTCTGGTTACCGGTTGTCATTATTACCAATCGTAACCTACAGTTGTCATTGTTACCAACTGTATCATCTACCCATCCCCGGTTATCAGTTGTCATTGTTACCAACTGTAACCTACAGTTGTCATTGTTACCAACTGCAATTATCACAATGGGTACCCTGCGCTCACTGTGGGTGGTTCAGACTCCGGGAGGGGCTTCTTACGGCCCAAGCGCTATATCATATCTCATGGCAGCGTGCCACCCGATCCCATTTACATCATATCCGTGGCGGCGTGCCACCCGATCCATTTCAAAATCATTTGCAAACATCATTTAGTTTTCAAAACTGAGTTTAAATAACGATTCAAATCATTAACAAATANACCCAGTGAGTAATACACATAAATAATGACTGAAAGTAAGAAAACACATAATGCACAAGGCAACCCATAATGAAGTAATGAAACATCAGCGAAATAGTAAACCAGTGTAAATTCAGGTAGAAGCTCCTTTCAACGGGTAAAACATGTGCATCTTTCAAGTAAATAATGTGAAGTAAAAGAAAGCACTTTAAAACTGCCCCTTGGGCTCAGATTCATCTAAAAACACGCCCCTCGGGCAATATTATTTAAAATAGTAAAGTCTTTCAAACTCCGGTTACCAGTTGTCATTGTTACCAACTGTAACCTACAGTTGTCATTGTTACCAACTGTAAATCTATCAAACTCCGGTTACCAGTTGTCATTGTTACCAACTGTAACCTACAGTTGTTATTGTTACCAACTGTATTATCTCTGGTTACCGGTTGTCATTATTACCAATCGTAACCTACAGTTGTCATTGTTACCAACTGTATTATCTCTGGGTACCCTGCGCTCACGGGGGTGTACAGACTCCGGGAGGGGCCCCTTACGGCCCAAGTGCTATATCAAGCCACCTCGTGGCATACATCTAGGCCCTCGGCCTCATATCAATCAAGCCGCCTCGTGGCGTATATACAGTATCTCAGGCCCTCGGCCTCATATCACTCAGTAAAACCTCACACCTGGCCCTCGGCCGCACTCAGTCAGAAAATCATCACAAGCCCCTCGGGCATAGTAAAACAGTAGTTCTCAACCCAAACATCATTTCAAATATTGTGTAAATCTCAAAACTGAGTAAAGAGTGGCTGAGTTGTACAACAGTGGAAACAACATGACTGAGTTCAAGTAATAAGTACAAATAGTGAGGAAATAGTGATAAAAATCCCCGGAGGGTTCAAACAATTGGCACGAGGCCCAAATATGACAATCAGCCCAAAACATGATGACGTCAAATAGGTTTCAATCAAATATGCTGTAAAAATCATCAATCGGGACGGACCAAGTCACAGTCCCAGTAGTAAACGACCCCACGCTCATCATCGAGCATGTGCCTCACTTCAATATAGCACTACGATGTGCAAATCCGGGGTTTCGAACCCTCAGGACATCATTTACAATCACTACTCACCTCGAACCGGCTAAATTTCTAGCCCACGACGCCTTTGCCCTTCGAATTGGCCTCCACGTGCGTCGAATCTATCCAAATTCAGAACAATTACGTCACAATATGTTGAGGAACAAAGCCCACTCGAAAACAATCAATAAATACTAAGAAATCTCAAAATTAGCAAAACCCGAGCCCCGAGCCCACTTTTTTAAAATTCATTAATTTTTCACCTCAACGGGTTCCTTTTCTTCCCACGAGTTCAACCATACAAGATTTATCGAATTCCGACATCGGTTCAACCTCCAAGTCTTAAAATCTAAACTTAAGGGTTATTCCACAATTTTCCCAACTTAATCACAATTACAAGCTAGAATAGCAGTAGGTTTGGGTAATTTTGACCAAGATTAAGTCAAGAACAGTTACCCCAATGTTTTCCCTTGGAAATCTTCCAAGAATTGCTTCAACACTTGCTTCAACTCGAGCTCTATAGCTCCAACATGTTCAAGATGGTCAAAACTCCTCCTCTTGAGAATTTGTCTAAGAAAATGTCCTTTGGATATGATTTTAAGGTTGATTTGCTGTGATTCTATGGTGTTTGGAGGTGTTTCTCTTTGTGGGTAACGGAAAATGGCTTTGCATGGAAAATGGGCACTAATTTCTATTTATAAAGGGGTCAAAAATCGGGACAGAAACACCCATGTCCGGCCTTATATGCGATCGCATATCTGTCGCAGAACAGATATGCGGTTCGCATATTTGACGTGACCACCGCCAAAGTGGCCCTAGCCTTCACCGCAATTTCAACATGAAGCATGGTTTGCGGTCCGCATTTCGACCGCATTCTTGAGGTAGATTTTTGTCCAAAAATTATGTCCCGGTATGCGGTCCATGCTGAAATGCGGTCCGTATTTCAGAAATGCGACCGCATTTCTGACCGTATTTTTGGCATTACATTTTGTTCAGTTTTCTATCTCAATTGCGGTCTCGATGTCAAATATGCAGTCCGCATGTTAGATATGCGGTCCGCATTTCTGACATGAACTTTGCCCAGGAACCTGCCTGGGTTTGCGTATCTCTTGGAGAGATATGCGGTCCGCATTTGAGAAATGCGACCGCATTCTCAACACCTGGTTTTCTGTAACTTTCTTTTCCAATGATGAATTAGTCCGTTTACCACCCAAAACTCACCCGAAGCCTCTGGAATCTCAACCAAACATGCCAAAATACTCCATAACATCATTCAAACTTGTTCCAACCTTCGGAACGCTCAAACAACCTCTCAACTCCCAATTCGAGTCGGATTCAAGCCTAAGGATTTCAAAATCCTCTAAATCGCTCTGTTGATCTAAACCCAACCAAACCTTGTCCGAATGACCCGAAATTTTGCACGTAAGTCCTAAATCACATATCGAAGCTACAGCAACTTTCGGAATCCCATTCCGACCCTCGGATCAAAATCTCGCCTAACACCCGGAAATTGCCAAAATGCTAACTTCGCCAATTCAACTCTAATTCTACACCGGACCTCCAAAACTAATTCCGATCCCACTCCTAAGTCATAAATCATCTCCCAAAACTAACCTAACCATGGGAACTCACATCCGAGCCCTCTAACCCAGAAGTCAACATCCGATTGACTTTCTGGTTTAAACCTTCTTGAAGGAGACTAAGTGTTTTGTTTCTTACCAAGTCCACCCCGCACTCAACTACTCGACTTGGTTACGTTAAACACAGATAACAAAACATAATGAGACAGAAAAAGGGGAAGACGGAGCAGCAACCCACGAGACGACTGGCCGGGTCGTCACACTGCAATAATTCAGCTATATTCCACTATATTTAAATGATAGCCAATGTTGTATTCAATGGTTCTTTTACTGTATTTATTATATTTAAATGATAGACAATGTTGTATTCAATGATTGTAATCATCGTATTTTAATGAATTTATTATATTTCGAATTAAATTATATTCCGTGATTATATTCTATTTTATTTCATATGTTTGTATTTTGTTGTATTTATGTATTAGTATAATCCTCCACATAGTTGTATTATGTTTTCAGAAATTTTTTTGGAATTGAATTGCATATATATTCAATTTTTTTTTGAATGTACACTCATGTATTTTAAGTATACATGTCCTGCTATACCTCATACCTCTATATAAATCATTTTGTAAAGATACCACGAAACGTTCAATTTAGTAATCTAAACTTAAAAAAATTCATCCCATAAGAATTCAATACACCGATAAATCAATATGTACTAGAAAACTTGAACAAGTCTATGACATATTGTTATTGCAGTAATTAAAATCAGAACATGAACTAATTCCTATGTGGAGCATTTCTACAAGTACGCTTATTATATCCTCCCTGCCCCACATATATTACCCCGAATGATGATTTTATTCTGAAACGATTCACTTAACAGCTTATCGCGCTTCTTCTTTGGCCTTCCAGAAGGTCTTTTCCATTTGGGTGATAAGACAACTTCCTCTGATATATGTGCTAGTATATTCTATTCACTTCGGTCAGACAGTGGATACACGGGCACCTCGTATGTCATTACAACAGACTTTGGTTTGTAATAGTCTGAGCAATAATCTTCCGGCATTAGAAACATGCTTTTCAAGACAACCCAAGCATGTGGGCATGGTAATTCGTCAACTTAGAACCGCCCACAACTGTAAGTTTTCTCTATGAGGCAAACGGTGTAATGCCTTCCTTCATCATTCACCATGTGCAAGTGTTCAGTACATGGTACAACCTACATTAAACGGAGAAATATAAGTTGTGGACATTTGTACAAGTCATGTATCTGTCATAGCATACATGTATATGATAAAAAAATATTTAAAATACACTGAATACAAACACTATTTATCTAACAAAATATTAAAGTGAATACATTTATTTGTGAAATACATTGGAATACAATATACATGTGTACAGTAAAAAATATTTAAAATATACTGAATACAAACACTATTTATCTGACAAAATATTAAAGTGAATACATTTATTTGTGAAATACAGTGAAATACAGTAAAATACTGTCTATACAAAAACAAAACCATTGATTACAACCAATAAAAATACAGCTGTAGTAACATGTATTATCAACATATAATATGCAGTTATTACAACCGTTTGATACAGCAGAATACATGCACCTGTGTTTTTTTGAAAAAAGACAGGCAGTAGGTTAATAATAGAGATTGTATCATGCATAAACACATGATGTATTCATATATCTTAATTTTGTCAATGCAAGTGCTTATAGCAAAAAAAACTTATAGTCATATGTGTAGACAGTGCCTCATTTGTAAGGATCTCTTGGTACTTTTTCCAAGTGTTGTGTACGTGTGTGAAGTTTCTTTTCGATTGTTGCAATTCCAACGTCCAAACATCTTCCTAACTTCTTCTAAGAACTCGTATATTGGCAATTCTCTTGCTGATACAAGTGCAGAATTGATTAACTCAGTAATATTTGACATCATAGTCCATCCACGGTTAACAGGTGCATACAACCTATCTCACTTTTCGTATCCAGCTAATTCCAAATATTCTTTCACCCGAATATCTACCTTTTTCACCTTTTTCATTAGACTATCAAATTCATCCTAAGTGTATGCTTTTGTCATCGAAAAGTATACCTTGCTCAACTTTGCATGACTCTTTTTGAATTTCTTATATACGTCGTTCCATAAATGCCATATACAAGCAAAATGGGTTACCGTAGGATACACTCTCGATACAGATTTGATGATGCTCTCATTCCTATCTAAAACGATGCACATGTTTTCCCGCTCATCATAAGCTACCTTAAGTTGCTCAAAGAATCACAACCAAGCAGCACCATTCTCTGAATCAACAACCATATGCTAGTGGCAATATATGTCATGTAAGTACAATTGCATACAAATAAGAAAATATCATTCAAGTTGTATTAAAAAGTCAAAATACCATATTTTATGTTAATCAAACTTGTAAGTCTTTTGTTTTTTAATTGACTCATCTGCACCATCCAACGTGCTAGCCGAGAATGTCCCTGTGTATGCTTATTTTAGGTGGCTGCCATCCACAACCACGATGAGTCTACAGTAATCGAACCCCTTTATAAAAGCATACGACGATATATACAAATACATGAACTCATTTTTAGGTGATTTTTCCATTCTAATATGTGAACTAGGATATGTCATATCCAGTGTATATCAGTACCCTGGTAATTTGTTGTATGAATGAGTTGGTTCACCTCTCAAAAAATTCACTGACTTTTCTTTAGCGCGCCACGCCAACATGTAACTAACATCTACACCAAAGTCTGATTTCACATCATCAATTGTATCCTTTGGCGTGTATTTCCTCTTATGATTAGTAAACTTGGACCTAATCATTCCCCCAATCAACCTACTGGTTGCTTGATGTTGCTCATACAACTTATACTTCACCGGACATGTATGCTTATCATTGAACTCCCTCACTTTGAAAATTTGTAATTTGTTAATATTAGAAACCTTAAATCTCCATTCACAATCCTCAGAAATACATAACAATGTATAGCTGCAAATACATTTGTGTTATACATACGATTGGTTGTGTATGGATAAAATATATATAGATCCTACAATCATTATTCGGCTACATACACACAGCATTTTCATTTGGCAACAAAGTTTTGAAATTATAAACATACAACGAAATACAATATATATTTATTGAATATACTATAAATTGTTTTTGAATACATTGCATAAAAAAATATATAAACATACATTAATATAAATAGTTAAGTTCTCGTATAAATGTTTCAGAACATTCAATTACAAGAATACTGATACAGAAACATAGCATAAAGGGAAGCATATATTATGAATACAACATTATACTTGCTGTAATTTATAAAATTCTGCCATGAATACATTATACAACTAGTAGGAATACATATCCATACAGTTGAATACAATATATTGGTGAAGGGGTTGTAAGTAATAACACTCAAACCTGATAGTATTAGAACTATCAACTCGGAATTGAGACCTTTCAGCAATTACATATTCCTCCATCACCGCTTTCAATGTGGCCTTATCCTTATATACTTGTCCAGCCATGACCTCTCTTTGATTAGTTTTTGAAATAATCAAATCCCTTTCCGGTTTGAAAACCTTAATTGGTTTGCCTGAGTTTAAAGACTCAAGTGCAAGTGTATCAACTGTATCAAATTTACTCACCCCATTTGTTTCGTCTAGTTGCATTAGGTCACTTTGAATTAAACTTCCTCCAGTTACAATTTCTTTATCCATTGTAGTTATACACAATGGATACATCCCGAATTCTCTGTTCTCCTTTTTCAACTCTATATACACCCCGTAACCCATGTCGTTATGTATTTCCATAGGCGTGCAATTTCCTTCCACTTTGTATTCAATTTTAATTGACCTTGAGCTCAAATCTATGACAAGTTGCTTCGAAATTGAAGCAACCAAATCATTGTATGACGCATACTCCTTTATCAGTATCCATCAATCGAATAATCGACATAGCTATTCTCAATGTTCCACTTGACAGAATGACGAAGTAGCACGGTTAAACTTGCCATCTAGAAATTGAATTTCAAACTATTTCTGTAGATACTTGTATCAATTTCTAACATAACCTCAAACAATATCAATGGAAAAAAAATATATCCTCAAACGATACCACGAAAAAAAAGCGGGACTGAATCTCTGAAGATGGCTCTGTTTTTTGGTTTTTGTCATCTGATAAATCTTTTCATTAACTGGATTAATAATGTTGCATGTTATAATTGTGTTTGTTGAGTTATATTAAGAGTGTATCACGTTAATTGATCCACTTTCCGTTTTTAAAAGAGACCTATGTTTACGCAGATTGCCATTATTGTATTCATGAATACAGTTCGCGAATACATATGAATACAGCAGATGATAGCTGGACTGCTCTGTTTTTTCGCCGAGTTTTGCTACTGTATTCATGAATACAGTAACTTGAATACATCGAATACATTACCATAACAACTGAAAAGGTAGCTATAGGAAGTAATTAAGTAAATGGTAGTTATAGAAAGTTAATAGTCACTAAACAATAATGATTTCTGAAAATTTCCCTAAATAAAACCAATGAAAAGAGGTTTTTTAAAATACCCACATAATATGCCATGAGGAAAGACTTTCTGGTTGTATCTCCATATACTGAACAAAGACTTTCTCATGCATAAGATGGAGCAAGGCATTCATCAACCATGTCGACAAGGTTAGGGTTCTCCAATGCTGCAGCTACCGGTTCTTTATCATTCAACTGCTAATTTACTGCAGAGAGAAAATAAATGCTCAGTTGCTGGATATATAGCAATTGCACACTAATTTAAAAGCTCTCTAGTGCTAATGCTTTATGATTAAAAAAAAGAAGAAACTTGTATGGTTTTCTCTTTTCCGTCTCTTTTCTTCTGGAATATGTTATAAACTTTTTGATAGTTACTCGGGGATATGTTATAACTCTGTGTTAACAAAAAGGCCGAACACCATATACGAAATAAAAGAAAAGCCAAAATCAGCTCTATGCCCATGCAGTATGTTAAAGAGGGCAAATATAATAAGCACAGTTTGTGAGCATCGCCGGAAAATGAAGATATCCTTTTGTCAAAGCAAATAGGGCCTGACAAATGCAGGCCTGGCAGGTTCAAATGGAAGAAGTCCAGCATAGTGACAACTGGAGAATTGGAGCTTAAGATTGTTGTGGGCAAGTGGTGGTTAGAGGAAAATGGTAGCTAAAGATTAGATGTTCTGTGACAGATATTAACAGACAGACGGTACCTGCAGCTTCCGTGGCATGACTCCCAGGTGCTACTTTAATACCCACCTAGCAATATAACAAGGATATGTTAACGAAAAACAAACAGACCGGGAACTTGTAAATAGATAAACAATTTAACAACACAGCTAGCAATCAACAAAAAAACTTCAAGGATGAGATATTTGCATAATATTCAAACAAAATAAATGAATTCCATTAGAAGTCTTTTCATCATTACTTCATTGTTGTAGTTTAGAATGCAATCTAAAAATTGATGTAATAAGGCACAGAGAGACTGGGTTACACGTCCGATACAGATTATCCATATTATGTACCCCAAACGTACGTTAAAGCACAAGGAGATTTCAAGGTGACAACTTTTGCTGCATAGGAAGATTGAGAATGAGAATGCGATTTGCCACTTAACCTGAAGACTGAGTGAAAGGGCTAGAATTTTTTCCCCATCCACAACTATTGTGATATTGAAAGCTCGACTACCAATCACATTTGTCAATCAACTAAGCTACAATCTCAAACTAGTTGAGATTTATATGAATCACCTATATCCATTTAACTCCATCAGGTCCATTTATTCCAAATAATAAATAATTTGTCTTGTAAGGAAAAATTGAGAGTTCTCCACAACTAAAGGGTTCTCTAAAACACGCTTATATCACGTTTATCCCTACCTTTATGTACAAGTCTTTAACCAAAACTCGAGTGGCGTGCCTTGCTGGTTGGCAATCCCGGGAGCATGTTTAATACAACATAATCTAAATAGGAGAGGTATAATACTATGTAACAGATGCTATTTTATGCATCAGAGAAAGTGAAAGCCTAGACCATCTGTTCTAACATTGTCCAGTGTATATGTTGTGGAATCTTATTGGTATTAGTTGGGTTATGTCTAGTAGCCCAAAGGAAGCTTTTGTTTGCTGGAAAACCCATCAGAAATACATGGTAGATGATCCAACAGTGTATTATTTGGTGCATATTAAGGGAAAAGAAATCAGAGGTATTTTGATGGAATTGCAACTCCAGACATGTTCTAAAGACTGGATGTTTAGTCTATCTTTTTTGCTTGGTGTAACTTTGTGTTGTAACTAATCCCCTTATGTTTTTGGATTTTGTCAGCTACTTGAATTTTGAGAGGGGAGACAAGTAAATGTACAGGAGCTAACTCTTTTTGTAATAAGTTGCATCCCCTGGATGTTTATTGAATGAAATCTTACTTTACCTAATTAAAAAGATTCTCTAACCAGACAAAAGAACTTTAATCAGAAAACAAACATGTAATTGGCTGATCACTTAGCCTTAACGATGAACGTCTAGTCTGATGTTGACTCTATTGAAGTAGAAAGTACATATCTTATTCGAAGATTTTAGCTTATAAATTCTAAAAGAGGGCTCAAATTCAGGGTCTCACTGTCTTAATATTTCAAAATATTTTTGTGAAATGCTTAGTTTAGAAACTGGTATTAGTGTAAATCAGCCAAAAATTAAAGCACAGATTTTATACATGGAATGGAGAAGAATATTCATAATATGCTGATCAAACTCAGAACAACTTTTAACAAATCAAGCAGGAAATCATGGCAACTTCCGTAACAAACTTAGAACTTCAGAGTTAAATACTAGTTAACTAGTTCTTGATTGGCTAAAGGGTTACAGGTTAGGCTGCCATATTAACCGAAAGTTTTAGGAAGCAGAATGCCAATTTTTATATCAGGAGAACTACTGAAAAAACAAATCAAAGAAACAAGATTAATCAGAGGAAAAGAAAAAGTCAGTTCTTTCTACTGATAGAAGATAAAGAGAAATCCGACAATTCCCATTAGAATGGTAAAGCATTTTTTAGGATACGAAAGTTAAAAAGACTAGAAGAAAAATATTAAGAGTTAAAAAACCACACATAGAACAGTATTTAGAAGAGTAGCAAAGGTGAATCAACTTACCTTAAAAAGTTGTGACCACTTAACGGCTTGCAAATAAAGTTTTAAGACAATAATTAGAGAAAACTTCTTACAAGTAGTTGGACTGCTTTAATCAAGGCCAGAAAATGGTAAATTACTTTGAAAACCACATTTCCCGTGAGAAAGCGTAAATGGAATCATTTTAATAAACACTTCTAAGTTTTAAGAGATGTCGATCTACTTGATTACTACATTACACGAAGGAATAAGTCTTCCTCTATTACTGCTCTTCCTGGAAAATATGATATTCAAAATAAAGCAAGTTGACATGACACAAATTCATTGATTTATGTTACTATTATTATTTTCCCAAGTTACTTCTATATAACAAAATTACACCCAAAGCCATGATTTAGACCACAAATTAGACTCTGCATTCGAACCTTCCATTCCCACATTTTTTCCCACAACCTTTCCTCGTCCCACCTCCCTCTCAAATGAAGCAAAGCCAGAGCCACAGGCGACTAGATCGAATATCATTATAGCTACTAAAGGGGAAACATATATGACATAACACCAATGAAGAAAAACCAGAAGTGTTGTCATTGTTATTCATTAGAATTTGGAAGGGGCTGGAATAGAAGAACTCAAAATTACAAAGATCGGCTGTAATTTCAAAAACCAAGCACAATAGAGTTCCAAGCTTCCGAACTATTTCTGTAGAAAATGAAATTGATTATGGTCACCAGGCAGCTACGGTGAAGCAAGCTGAGGGATGTTCGAGCTAGAGTAACAAGAACCATAGGCAGATGGATAGGTGCATACGCTCTATGCTCGAGCTACTAATAAACTCTCTCTCTCTCTTTATATCTTTGTGTGCGTGTCTTTTCCTTTTCCTAATTCTTGTCACTTTATTTTCTTTACTGCGCATCATTTTAGACACAAGGAAAACTTGATATTTATACTCAACATACCACAATTGAAGTAATGGCTTGGTTGAATTAAATTAAGGCCTGAAATTGGCCAGATTAGGATACTTGCCGTGTTGGTCAGGATCTACCCACACCCAGTAATAACATGTTTAACAAAAAGGTAATCATATTTACAAATGGCTGAAGATTTTGGAAAAAAATCACGAGACTGTAGGATATATTCCTGAAAATTTATGCCAAATAGTGCCAAGGAAACTACTTTCAGATCGAAGTCATTAACAGTTCTAAGAAAATACACATACAGCCGCATGTGACCTCACTTCCAGTAAGCTGTAATTGATTATTGACTTCATAATATCATAATAGCATATCAATTACTCCCTCCGTTTCAAATTAGATGAGGTAGTTTGACTTGGCACGGAGTTTAAGAAAAAAGAGAAGATTTTTGAAACTTGTGGTCTTAAAAGCTTAAGGGGTAAAAGTTTTGTGGGGCCATGACATTTGTGTGATTATAGAAGCTTCTCTTTAAGGGTAAAATGGGTAAAATGAAGAGTGTAAAGTTGAATTATTTCCAATTGTAGAAATGTCTCATTCTTTTTGAAAGAACTACTAAGAAAAGTGTGTCATCTAAATTGAAACAGAGGGAGTATAACATAACATTCTATCCACTGTAATATGCTTGCTTTTTACAGGAAAAGATGTGTAACACACATAAGCCTATTTAATCGTAATAGAAGGGTGATAAAGCATACCTTATAACGGGAAGACAAACATCGCATAAGTTTCACACGCAAGCATAATCCAATAACGGTTGCCATGCTGCAATGTTCAACAGTAGGCGTGAATGTGACCCTGAATCCAAGAACTTCCTCTTCTTAGACAACATGAAAAATGCCACAAGGAATCAAAACATGAACATATGAAACAGATTTATTTATCTCACCTTACATAGCTTCGCTCGTCTTTTACCTCAACAGCATCTTCTGTTATAACTTTCAGCTTTTCCAGAGAATAGGGATGCTCTGGATCTTTTATATCTCTAATATGGTGTAAGAATGTTAAGGAATAATTGACTTTTCATAGCTAAGAAGTTTCCCCAACTAATCAAACTTCACACTTGCTTAGTATCCTTCAAAATGACACAATGAAGACCAAACAGGGAGAACAGTACCTCAAATCAGAACTGGAGGTAGCACGACCCTACAAGTTTCCGTAACACATGACCCTAATATATTCCATCATTTGCTAGGAAAAGTAAAACAATGTGAAATTTGATTTGCCTTTGCTGAAATCCCAAAAAATGTAAAACAAAGTTGAAGGTGCAAAAATTGCATGCCCTCCGCAGATCCTCACCCCCCTCCCCCCGCCAAAAAACAAAAAACAACAAAACAAACCCAAGGAAAAACAAAGAAGACAAGAAAAACATAAGTCAATTTCTTTGGTTTCCTGAAAATTCAAACTAAAGACAGAAAGACCATGCTTGTACAGAAACTGGCGCATCGTAACTGACACGTACTTCTATCATCCAACATATCCCCTCTTTTTGTAAAGTAACTATATACTTAATATGCCTACTTCACTCCAAATTCCTTCTAGGGTTAGCCAAAATAGAAAAAGATGGTGTTAAAATGAAAGGGAAAGCCTAAAAACATACCTCGTACACCATGGTGCTGAACGTTTTTTTACTTTGTCTTTCCTATAAAACTACATGGCACAGCAACAAACATCAAAAATAACTATAACGAAAATTAACTCTAGTTTGCTATTTCTCTAGGTATTTTCTAGTATACTCCCTCCTTTCCAATTTATGTGAACCTGTTTCACGGAGTTTAAGAAAAAAGGAAGACTTTTGGAATTTGTGGTCCTAAATAAGTCAAAAAGGAGTCTAGAGTATTTGTGTGGTTATAAAAGCTTCTCATGGTAGAATTGGAAGTTTAAGTTAAATTATTTTCAAATTTAGAAAGGGGTCATTAACGGGCCAAAAAGTAAATAGATTCACATAAACTGGAAAGGAGGGACTACTATGTTAGTGCTATTCAGAGACTCAGCATGCAGGTTCGCTATGGATCACATGTAGTGCTCCATATGAAATCTGAAGGATTGAACATAAAGCACTCATAGATTCTGAAGTGGATGAATTTTAGCCTCATCGAAATTCCCTTATCGTGGAAAGTTTAATTTCAAGTCTAGCATAACAAATTACGAACAAAATACAATTTCAGCCATCATTAGCACTAGGATATCAAAAATCTCTAGCTGGTCGATAGGTTCAGCTGTATATTCATCCGCAACACTTGGAGCACTCCTATCTCGAAGCTCCTTCTTCTCATACACAATAGGGTTGGCATTAATCAATTCAGAAACCATTTTCAGGTCCAACTTTGATAAAATTCACCCTACAGTAATGATAAATGTAAATATCAACACGGGAATTTTTGAGCTTTGCAAACAAGAAGTAATAAATTTAACAAACTGCAAATTGCCTTCTTAGTCATTAGCTTATAAAAATTGCATATTTTAAGCCTCTCTTGGCCACCCCATCAAACAAAAAATCAATACCTAAACTCCCCTCTCCCACACACACCTCAAGCTGAAGCAATTATGGAATTAAAAGTACCACAGTTTCCAAATAAGAAAACAAACTAACATAATAATAGTTTTACAGAACCCTCGTGACTTTCTTTGATAACAGAGGCATGTGCAGAAATCCATATACTGATAGTGAAAAACATAAAAAATCACCAATCTTTTTTAAGGGTCGTGAGAATTTTTCCCAGAAAGATTAAGGGCAAGGGGTCCAGTTAATGCTACCTCGTCTAACCCTGTACAGTGGTCCGGGCATGGGCCAAACGGTCCAAACGAACCTAGGCCAAACGGGCCTGGGCTGAGGCGGTCCGGGCCAAACGTTCCCGGGCCTAACGGGCCAGATGTAAGGGACCGGCCCACTGCGGTCCTAAGCCCACATGGTTCCGGGATAAATGGGCCGGGCCCGCGGACCTAACGGGCCTAAACGGTTCCAGACTAGTTTTATATATATATATATATAGATATAGATATAGATATATATATATAGATATAGATATATATATAGTATATATTGTGTATATATATATTGCCCCAAAACTTTCCCTTTTTATCTATCCCTCTTTCCTCCATTATTTTACATTCAATCCTTATATATAGTTTTAAACTATATATAAGGATTGAAACTGAAATATGGAGGAAAGAGGGATAGGTAAAAAGGGAAAGTATATATATATATACATATATGAGTGCTTTAAGCTTCTCTTTCTTGCAATTTGGAGCAATGTATATATGTATATATATTGTATATATATATATTGCCCCAAAACTTTCTCTTTTTACCTATCACTCTTTCCTCCATTATTTCACATTCAATCCTTATATATGTATGGGTTACTACAGGAGGGTCAGGCGGGCCATCAATTGGGTTATTAACAGGACTAGTAGGTGTATCATCTAAATCCGGCTGTGTTTCATCTAAATCATCATTTTCCGCATCGTTTTCAAATATAGTTTGATTAGGATAAAGAGCGTTCATAATTTCTTCATCTAATTGTTGACCCGGTGCAACATCATGGCAAAATTGACTATCGGAAAATTGAAAACAAGGGTTATCACTATCAAGAATAACAGGTGGAGGAGGACGGGTAACAAGGGGAGTAGTAGTAGCTTGGCGACTAGATTCACCAATTTTAGATTTTCCCTTACCCTTACCACCAAATATTTTTTTCAAAGAAAAATCCATATTAATTATAATTATACTAAATAAAACAAACAGAACAATAATATTAAAACTTAAAGAGTTGGAACGAGTTTACCGAAATGACGAACAACTTCTTGAAAATTGAATATCGTTGAAGACTTGAAGACTTAAATACTTGAATTCACCAACTTCACAATTTTTCACGAAATTGCAATAACAAAGTAAGCAATTATGGAAGAAAATTAGAGAGATTTTTGAGAGAGATTGATGAATTTGTGAGTAAAAATGAAAGAATGAGAGGGTATTTATAGTTGAGAATAGATAAAAAGTGTACTTATAAAAAGTTTGGGGGGTCAAATGACTTTTTTTTGAACTTCAAACGGCCAAAAATTAAAGGCCGACGGCTAGATTTTAAAAATCTGGCCGTTGGCCATTTTTTTAAATTTTTTTTTTTTGAATTATAGCCGTTGGGCCCGGCCCAAGCCCGCCTGGCGGGCCCGAGCCAAACGGTCCCGGGCTCGTGGGCTTCTTGGTCCGGACCGGCCCGCGGTGGGCTTTTGCACCACTAGGGCCCGGACCATAATACACCCCTAGTTCATAATAACAAATTCAATAAGAAAACAATAAAGGCATATGCTTTAATAGGTTTAACTCACAAGTTCAGTTTCCAATCTGGAAAAATAACTGTATCTGGTTAAGGGAAAAAAGAGAGAATGAACGATGAAGAGACGGTGGGAAAAAGAGAACGTTGGCGGGGAAGAACAACTCCTAAATCTTAGGACTTATACGGGTCGTAAATATCTTTTCTTTTCTGGGAAGACGAGGTAGCTGGCAAACCAGCTTAATCTTTTGTTTTAGCAAGAAAATGACAAAAGTAGTGTCTTATGTTTGAGATGGTCTAAACTATTCAGTTTTGATATTAAATTGGGTTTGTCAACAGTGAGTATTTTTATTTTGAAAAAATATTTAATAAATTATAATTGTTAGATTTAATAAAACTCATACTTGGAAAAGTAATTTTGAAGTTTCTGCTATTTTTGTCACCAGTGAATGATGCAAATTCTTGATGTATAGTTTCTAAAAAGTTTGACCCATTTTTTTGTGTCTAGTGCAATTTTTGGATTCTCAAATTACATAAACTGTTATTTATTTTTCTTTTATGAAAATTAGGCCCTCATACTTTATAGGAACGTGTTTTTGAATATTTTAGATTTAGATGATTTTCAAATAGTCAATTTTAGGTGTTTATGTTTTTTCGTATTTTAAGAAATTTTGCAATTACACCTATGCACTTCATAATCGATTTCAAATAACATTTATATCAGTGATGAAGTCGAGACTTTAAGATCTTAGATGCTCCCTCGAGAATAGATCTAAAAAAGGAGGAAGAAAGAGAACAACTGTCCTCTTGGAGACCTTGTCTATTATGGGAAAGGTGGGTTGAGTTGGAAAGCAAAAACTAGAAAGGAAAAAAGAATAAAGAATCTCATTTTAGGAAGAAGTGCCTCGAATTTTTAGAAAGAGAATTAACATCTTGTTTGGATAGTTGTTCACCATTCTTTCATAATTTATCATTTTGTATTGTATTGTATTATACTGAATTATTTTATGAAGATAATGTTTGGATAGATCGTATCTTTTGATACCATTTAGTAACATAATTATTATTTGATTTAACTGTATTATATATTATCACAATTGATAAGTTCACTAAAAGGAAAACTCATAAATAAAAATAAAAGGCGAGTCAAGACTTTTTTCATAACATTTTCGAGTCAAATTGTGAAACCTTTGCAGAATTCGATAAGAAGCTCCTCATAATAATATTAAAGAAAGATAAAATAAAAATCATTTCATGTACGTCATGTACAATCTCATTACTATATTCCAACATGACTATCCATGGAGCCTCTATTCTAAGGAATAAAATTAAACACCTGGGATAATGCCCAAACTAAAAGAAAATAAGAAACAACATGATAGCTAACACGGAATAGAAGTAGTGTCTCACAATATACCTTGGGAAGTCATCTTAGCCCTGTCCATACATCACATGTCACACCTCATCCTAAAATATATAAAGTAAGACAGACTTTGGAGAGCGGCCCAGGAGGCTAAGTACTATCACACCTCCTTTTTTCCGGAAATTATGGGAAGAAAGGAGTGTTCCCAATTAAAGTGATATTATTTGAATTTTGAATAGGGATTGATTTTATGGATTTTAGGAGTCGCCACTTGGAATTACTTGATTTCATTGTTCTAAGTCACCGGTTATTAAATCCCTAATCAAGAAAGTTTTGACTCTATTTATGGTCCACGAACACAGAAAACTGGGTAAGGATTATGCTGTTAACCGAGGAGGAGGTGTAAGGCTTTGGACAAATTCTGTGATTTTAGCACGGTTGCTTTAACAATTCATACTTGGCTCAATTGATCCCGAAAAGACAAGATTAAGAATGAATATATTAAAGACGATTGGACAACAGTTAAGTTATAAAGACGATCAGTACGAGTCTGTAGAGGTTACATGGTACAACTCAATTGTTCTAAATTCCACGACTAAGTGTGAACAAACAATCATATAAGGAAGGGGGGGGGGGATCCTAAGTTTTTTAGCTTAAAGGATCACCCCGTGTAGCATAAATAATACTTCGCAACTCCCTTAGGGTAGGAGTTGCTCATATTATTCAGCAGGCACAGACTATCATCTCCTGCTACCCAATTACTATGTTAAAGTTGTTTACCTAAGGTGTTCTAATTCAATTCTAAACCGCATCTTAGCCTTGCACTACCCATACCACGGCTATGGTCCAGAAGGCTTTGGACTTGCTATTTGGGTGGTTCTAGACTTTATTTAGGATGCTCAAAAATAATAAAACTAGCGCGCATTCAAAACATATAAGACTTTACATAAAGACAACAAATTGCTCAAGTTCGCCTCCACATACAAGCAAGAAATGCACGCGGGCAGATTTAGGCAATGGACAATTTCAAAGTTAAGAAACATTATGGCCGTTAAGTCCTATAGGCATAATTTTTGGGTGATCCTGATTTCCAGCATTTGTATCGGCAATACTGCGAATATAGATCAACCAATTCGCAGCTTATAAACATTATAGAACCTATAAGCATGATATCTAAATCTTGCGCAGTGTGGCAGTGAAACAGCTTGAAAGCCCAGCGTTAATAGCGTTAATTTTATAAACAGTTCTTCTAGGCGAGTGAGAGTATGCTATAGGCAGGATTTGTAACAATTAGACTTGGTCTTATAATACTTTAATCCATATAGGCATGTCATCTAAGCGAGGCAATGTAGAAGTAATAGAAAGCAGCTGTTAATTATTTAAAAACCTATAGTCATGGTATCTAGATGAGTATTATCAAAGGCATGCATTATTGTATCCTATAGTCATGCTGTCTAACAGTTAAGCAAGGCGTTTGATTCCTATAAACATGCTGTCTAAAGCGTTCAGTAGGCATGGAAACGAGTATAGCAATTACTCAAACCAACATGCTTCGAACAGTGTACAGGTATTAGACAAATTAAGTGAGGTGTGTGATTCCTATAACGCGACTTCTACTAGTGTGTAAAAATAGAGCATGTCAAATAAAATAGCAAACAAAACATGTAGACCCTATAGTCATGTTTTCTATCCTTTATGCAAAAATAGAATATACCCGTCCCCCCC
>MCJB01052885.1:97130-108581 GCA_002018475.1 Nicotiana obtusifolia | reverse complement strand
CCCCCCCCCCCCCCCCCCCCCCCAAAATCACTAACACCCCAATTATTTGCTTATAAATTATTAGATGTCCAAATAATGAGTACAAGTACAAATATTACACAAAGAACAACTGCAAGCCTGAGAACAGGCCCAAACAAAAGCAACCCAGCACTGACCGGGCCTTCGACAGCCTCACTCTTCACACAACCAGCAGACACAAATCCCAAGCTTAGCAGAACAATAGAGTATGCCTGAATAGACTACCAGGTCCAACAATATATATGGCCCAATACCAGGCCCAAGATGCATAACTTACTTAACCCAACTGATGCAAGACTTAACCATGCAAGTGGCAACTACTCAGGGAATTAATTGAACAGTTTTTCGCACTTAGTTCTTAAAGTTGTATCTACCAGCAGTTCCAACCAAAACACATAGAAAAGATCACATGAAATAATAACAAGTTTGCAGGACAAGTTGATGCTTGTATTCTCAGAAACAAAGTTAGAATGACAGGATGGACCACCTAGGCTAGTGAATTATTCTAACAAGAGTTTCAAAAGTAAAATGATCTAGACTTAGCCTAAAAGGACTTTAGATAAGAAACTTAAATATGAGAATCTGGTACACTAGTAGACAAGAACAAGTGAGATACAATAGAATGTCTAACATAAGAGCCTAGAGAAAGTGACAAAGCAGAACAGGCTCATGAGTAAATACTTAGTTGAACATGAGACAACTTTAACACGCTGAGTATCAGTCAATACCAGAAGCACTTATGGAAAACAAGTAACGTGTCGATTAGGACAAGCAGACATCAAACTTTGTATTAGTTAGCTACACATAGGAGAAAAGGCTAGATATGAGATTTTCTCAAGTGATACTGAAGAACACAGGATTGCACAAGTCAAAAGATACACTAGAACTCAAATAACATGGAAATAGGCCCTAATTAACAGTACAACCTCAGAAACATAGCAGGTTGGGCATGAATGACTCAACAAGGTCTAAAACACATGAGTTGGTTATCATAATAATCCACAACAAAGCAGAAAGATAATCTCAAGCTAATCATCAGGTATTAGCATCGACATAGTAGGCTAAATAGGTTTAAGAGAACCAGAATTCATTTACGCTAAACACATGTGATAAGAATACACCATATTATAACCTAGGCATGTTCAGATGCTAAGAGTATAGTCACAAGAATACTTTAGAGCAAACAAGGCTACAACAAGATGAAATAGTAGGACATTGATTCATAGAAGTTTCAGTGTCACGAAGCATAAACTTGAACGGAAGAGAATGAAATTGCTAAGGCAAAAAGACTTACCAGTTGCAAATTAATCAAACAATGTAAGGGCCTTGCCAGTTAGGTGAGAATTTTCCTTTTGCCTCATCCTGATGCGGGAAGATCCATTTCAGCACCAATTGCCCCAACGTGAATTGCCTCGATCTAACCTTTTGTTGAAAGCCCTTGCCATTCTGTAGAGTTGGCCGTGACACACTACGTTCATCCTCTTGCTATCAATCAAAGCTAGCTTTCATACCGACTCTATACCCATTCCGTTTCGCTGAGCTCAGCCTTTTGTATGATTCTTAAAAAAGGAATCTCCACTTCGGCGGGAATAACAGCTTCGGTACCATAGACCAGTAGATAGGGGTTGCCCCAGTTGATGTACGAACTATGGTGTGATTCCCGAGCAAAGAAAATGGTAACTTCTCGTGCCATTGCTTGTAGTTGTCTACCATTTTCCTCAATATCTTCTTGATGTTCTTGTTGGCGGCTTCTACGGCTCCATTTATCTGCGACCTGTATGCTGTAGAGTTTCGATGCTTGATCTAGAATGTTTCACACATAGCTTTCATTAGATCACTATTGAGGTTGGTGGCATTGTCAGTAATGATTGACTCAGGTACTCCAATTGACAAACTGACGAAATCTGCTATGACATTCTTAGTCACAGCCTTATAGGAAGCAGCTTCAACCTATTTTGTGAAGTAATCTATAACCACCAAAATGAACACGTGTCCATTTGAAGCAGCGGGTTCAATTGATCCGATGACATCTATGCCCCAAGCAGAGAGAGGCCAGGGTGAACTCGTTGCTTTCAGTTTATTGGGTGGTACTCGTATCATATCAGCATGTGTTTAGCATTGGTGACACTTTTGAACATATTTGATGCAGTCTGTCTCCATGGTCATCCAGAAATACCCTGCTCTTAATATTTTCTAGGCTAGAAAGAACCCATTCATGTGAGGTTCGCAAGTTCTGGCGTATATTTCCTCAAGAAATCTAGATGCTTCCTTGTCATTGACGCATCGCAATAATCCTAAGTCAGGAGTCCTTCTTTACAGAATTCCTCTGCTTTGAAAGAAATGATTGGCCAATCTTTGAAGTGTGCGCTTATGAGTGTCCGTGGCATTTTTTGGGTATTCTCCTTTCTCCAAATATTCCTTGATATCGTGGAACCATGGATTTTCGTCAAACTCTTCAACAACATGAACACAATAAGCTGTCTGCTTACGAATCTCTGTTGGGATATGATCAATGAAATTCTTGTCCGGATGTTATATCATGGAAGACAAGATAGCTAATGCATCTGCGAACTCATTCTGGATCCTTGGAACATGATTGAATTCTATTTTTTGTGAACCTCTTGATCAACTCTTGTACACAATGGAAGTATGGCAATATTCTAGTGTTCTTGGTGGCCCATTCTCCTAATACATGGTGTACTAATAGATCAGAATCTCCCATTACCAGCAACTCCTGAACATTCATATCGATGACCAACCTGAGTCCCAAGATGCAAGCCTCATATTCCGCCATACGGGAACCTGAGCTTTGCGGATACCGGTTTTTGATACTAAGACAACCGCAATGCCCATTCCCTTGAAGTTTGCTGCTCCGTCGAAAAAAATTCTCCAACCGTCATAGTTTCGGCAATATCTTCACCTACAAACGACACTTCCTCGTCGTAAATACGTCTTCAATGGTTTATACTCTCCGTCTACGGTTCTCTGCCAAGTGATCGGCCAATGCTTGCCCATTGACTGCCTTCTGAGTCACATAAATGATGTCGAACTCACTTAGCAATATCTGCCACTTTTGTAACGTAGTATTTCAGCGGATCCATTCTTGATATGAGATATGTAGTGTACACACAGAAATAATGTCTCAATTTTTGGGCTATCCATGTTAAAGCGCAGTAGGTGCGCTCTAGTAAAGAATACCGGGACTCATAAGGTGTGAACTTCTTGCTCAGATAATATATTGCCTGCTCTTTCCTCCCGGTTTCATCATGTTGTCCTAGAATGCAGCCAAAGGCTCCATCCAACACGGACAGATACAACAATAGAGGTTTTCCTGGTTCTGGTGGGACCAATACGGGTGGTTTAGATAAGTACTCCTTGATTTTGTCCAAAGCCTTTTGACATTCTTCGGTCCAGCTTGGTGCATCATCTTTCCTCAGCATCTTGAAGATCGGCTCACATATCACCGCTGATTGTGCTATAAAACGACTAATGTAATTGAGGCATCCCAGGAAGCTCATCATATCTTTCTTGTTCTTTGGCGATGGCGAATCCTAAATATCTTTGATTTTCAACGGGTCTAGCTCAATAACGCGACGATTGATGAATAAACCCAACAAATTCCCAACAGAGACTCTAAAAGCACATTTTGCAGGACTTAGCTTCAGATTGTACTTTCGAAGTCTGTCAAAAAACTTCCTCATGTCTGCTATGTGATCTGAATCTTTCTTATATTTAATGATAACATCATCCATACACACCTCTATTTTCTTGTGTATCATATCATGGAAAATGATCGTCATAGCCCTCATGTAGGTGGCTTCAGCTTCTTCAAACCAAATAGCATCATTTTGTAACAATATACCCCCAGGGCGTGATAAAGACTGTCTTTCCGGCATTCTCCTCGTCCATCCAAATCTGGTGGTATCCTGCGAAGCAATCCACAAAGGACTGGAGTTCATGCTTGGCATAGTTGTCGATCAGTATGTGTATGCTGGGCAATGGGAAATCATCCTTAGGGATTGCTTTATTCAGATCTCGATAGTCAACAAACACTTTGACTTCCCAATCTTTCTTCGGAACCGGCACAATGTTGGCTAACCAAGTTGGGTATTCGACCACTCGAAGGAGCCGGGCTTTGATTTGCTTGGTAACCTCCTCTTTTATCTTCAGACTCATATCTGGCTTGAATTTTCCGAGCTTCTACTTTACCGGCGGACACATGGGGTTGATAGGTAGCTTGTGAGTTACTATGGATGTGCTTAACCCAGTCACGTCGTCGTAGGACCACGCTAGAATATCCTCATATTCCTTTAGAAACCTGATGTATTCTTCCTTCTCTGATGGTGATAGATGAATGCTTAAGCGAGTTTCTTTGACTGTTTCAGAATCCCCTAAGTTAATTTCCTTAGATTCCTCCAAGTTGGACTTTGGTTTGTTTTCAAAATTCTCTTCTTCTTTGACAATTTTCTCAGGCTTTGTATCATCTTCAAATCTTCCGAATCACTTTCCTGATGTTGCGTCGTAGGTTCATCAAGATATGTAATAATTATGCTGAAAAGAATGTAGAAAGATAATAATAAATAAACAAAAAACAATAATGCATTAATAAAACATAAAATTGTCAACAAGTATGACTCGATGGCTCGAGTAATTATTTCAAAACAAAACACTAAAAATGTATTAAATGCTCCTAAACAATTTAAAAATAAGTCATGCTAATTCTGCCAAGGCTACCCAGGTATCGGCGAGCCTAGGACGGTGCAGCGATCCAATTCTTGAGAACAGCTCCTTCTCCCACTGACTGAATAGTAAGGTCTTCCTCCTCCTCCTCCTCCTCCTCTAAAATTGCACTATTGTCCATGTCTTCCTCGTTCAGAAAATAGCTTCCTCATTTCGGCCAAAATATCGTCTTCCTCGGATCCCCAAATCATGTCAGTCTGGCAGAATGTCTGGTGCAGCGGTGGTATGGGTTGTTCCAGCGTATAGTAATTGGTGCGCCGTGACGATGTCCAATCCTGGTACTCTTGCACGGTATATTCATATACGA
This sequence comes from Nicotiana obtusifolia, assembly GCA_002018475.1. Lineage (NCBI taxonomy): Eukaryota > Viridiplantae > Streptophyta > Magnoliopsida > Solanales > Solanaceae > Nicotiana > Nicotiana obtusifolia. The sequence continues at coordinate 103,516 of MCJB01052885.1, read as the reverse complement.
GCCTAAAGGTCGTGCCATGATATTGTGGTCGTATGGGTTCTGTGATCCCCTGAAGCTTTTGGCCAAGACCCTTGCCTGGTTCATATCCCAACCACATCAATATGCTTTCTATCTTATTGCTCCACCATCGATCTTTCTCAATTACGTTTACTCGCTCAATGTGGTGGTATGTTTCTCCTCCTAATTTCCTCCATTTTCGATGACTGGCACGGTCTGGTTATTGTGAATAGGGTTGCTTCCATCTCCATGAGTGATTACCTCCTGATGATCCACTCGAACTTCACAACCTTATGCAGGGTAGAAGAGATTGCCCCAGCAGAGTGTATCCATGGTCGTCCCAACAACAGGTTGTAGGTGGCGGATATGTCTAGCACTTGGAATTCCATATCAAACTAGGTCAGGCCCGTCTGTAGATCAAGGTTGATTTCTCCAATAGTGGCCCTCTGAGATCCATCGAACACCTTCACATTCATGCTTCCCATCCATATCTCATGCATGCCTTTACTTAATTTTTTTAGAGTGGTCAGTGAGCATATATTCAGGCTCGAACCTCCATCTATCAAGACCGTGGCAATGAACTTGTCTTCAAATTGCACAGTGATGTACCCTTTCTGGTGGTAACTCATGGTCGTGGAAAGTAATTTCATGAATCTCTAGTACCTGTCCCACTATGTTAGCCATCTCCCCACTAGTGATACCGGCGGGCACATAAGCTTCGCTTAACACCTTCATCAAGGCATTTTTGTGCGCGTCTGAATTTTGCAATAGTGACAAAATGGATCCGAGCGGGAGTCTTGTTCAGGTGGTCAAAAATAGAGTATTCTCTCGCCTGTATCTTCGGCCAAAGATCATCAGTGCTCGTCTCAATGACAGGTGGCTTAGATGCAGCTTCTTTGCTTGTTTCTCCTAGATTCTCAAGTGTATAAACTCTGCCAGTTCTAGTCATACCTTTTGCAGCACCTGTCTCTTCCATCTTGGCTTTTCCTTTCCTTCTTGCCTCCGCGAGATAATCCCATAGGAAGACATCATACTTACAAGACGATGTGGGAGCTACCATCACAGTGAAAGGCGTAGCTACCTCGACCCCAAACAATGCCTTTGTTTGTACCACAATCGGCGAGAGGGTGACATGAGATGTTTTGGGAGTATCCCCATCTCGAATAAGTCCAATGGATCCCTCTTGATCCCATTTCTCATCAGTTTTTATCACATTCACTCCCTCGCCCCTATGATCTGGGACATGGTTATTTCGGATATTTGGTGCGGCTTCCTTTGCCTGTATAACCTTGGTGTCGATCAGTGTCTAAACCTTGTTCTTTAACATGCGGCATTCTTCAATGGTATGACTCTTCATGCCTGAGTGATAGGCACAAGTTTTGTTGGGGTTAATCCACTGGAAGGGTTCTCAACAATAATAGCAGGAATAGGGGTGAGTGATGTAACTAGCGGCCTTTAGTCTCTCATACGGTTGGGCTATGGGATTGGGGTGTATTGTACGGGAGCTCTGCGGTCAAATTTTGGTCGTGGCTTTGGGTAGTTTTGGCCGGCGGGTGGAGGTGAATGGTAATATACAGGTTGGGAGTTATAGGAATGGTAGGTGGTGGCAGGGCATTTATATTTTGGAGGTGATGGTTGATATGTGGATGGAGGTGTTTTGTATGTAAGGGGAGACTTAGGGCCCTGGGCCACCGTTACGGTACCCACTTCCTTCTTCTTCGAAATGCCCCCTAATTGCAAGGCTTTGTTTGTGGCTTGCAGTGCCTCGAAATTAGTCACCATACCATTTTTGATTTCTTCTTCTATCCTTTCTCCTAACTTGATAATGTCTGAGAACTTGTGATTCCCGATAACCATCAACCTTTCATAGTGCTGCGGATCTTGAGGTCTAACGAAGAACTTGTTCATCTTTTCTTCCTCAAGCGGTGGCCTTACCTTGGCGGCCTCTGATCCAACGAGTAGCATACTCATGGAAGGTTTATCTCGGCTTCTTCTTGAGGTTTTGAATATAGAAAACGTCTGGCGCGTTCTTTATATTGAACCTTAATCTGTCCATGAAAGCCGATGCCATGCTCACCCAATTCGCCCACTTCTTCAGATTCTGATTGATATACCAAGATAACGTGTCTCCTGTAAGACTTCGCACGAACGGTTCCATGCGGATTTGCTCGTTCTTACCCACTCCTACAAGCTTGTTGCAGTAGGTTCTCAGATGCACCTTTGGATCACCAGTGCTATCAAACATCTCAAACTTGGGAGGTTTGTAACCTTCCGAGAGTTCTACATCTGGCTGGATACACAAATCTTCGTATTTTAAACCTTCAACACCCTTCACACCTTCAACATTCTAGACTCTCCCTGTCAGTTTCTTGAGTTCTTTTACCGTGTTTCAAATGAGCACGTCCTTCTCTGTCGGCTCAGGTATGTATAAGGTTTGTTGCGGGTTATGGGGTAATGTTTCCACGTATATCGGGTTGCCTTGATGAGTTCCTAGAACTTGGATATATGGGTGATCATTGCTTGAGGTTTGAGGGGGATCAGAAGTAGGTTGTGGTGTGTTTTGAGAAGTGTGATAAGTGGTGGTTTACGATATTGGGTCGGGTAATGGTGGTGTTATTGAGGGGTTTGCACTAGTGATGGGTTAAGGTTTTGGGGAGGTGCGGGACTGTGATATTGGTGCAGTGCGGGAGGATTCGGAGCTATGGATGGTGGATCTGGTTTTGTGTGTTTTGTGGTGGTGTTTGTTCTGAGTTGTAATGTTTTGCTGGTTTAAGTCAGGAACATTTAGGGTAAGATAGAGGTTTGCCAGATTTCAGACCTGCTCAAGCTCACCCTGCAACTGCAGGATTTCTGCTCCAAACATAAGACCAGCTCATTTTGTCCTGGCGTACTTCTCCCGTCTGAGGTTTCAATATTTTATGCCATGGTAGCATTGTCTTTTCGAATACCACTTATATCATCCATCTTCTCTTTGCCTTTGCCTTTGCCTTTACTTTTCGGGTTGCCAGGTAGAGGAGGAGGTGGAGGACCTCTGAATCTGGTGTGGTATGCTGATGATGCCAGAATGAACGAACCAACCTTTGGGAATGGGAATAATCAAAAGAAAGAAAAAGCAAAAGGTAACCAAGTTAGTACGATGAAGTAAAAGAGTGTTTGCAGTATTTAAGCATGTATCACATAACGTCATGCAATAATTCGCGTCCTATTTTTGGGGACCTCATTGTGCCTGAGGTGGGCCTAAGCGACACATAGACTTGGAGAAAATTCATGCCAACATTTGCCTCACTTCATTGGTGCGAAAATAAGCCAAATCAATCTTTCACTAAATCGACCATAATAATGAAGACACTAATGACATTAAGCCTTATTACACCACAATCTAATCTAATCTAGAAAGCAGTAAAGGACATTATCTCCTAGTCTACTTGGTCCCTGAATGACCTTCTCCATGCTTGGATCTTTTGAACCCATCAGTTACATTCCCCAGATCGCATATGTCCAGCAACAAATAAGCCTTGGCCAGCTTCCCTCCTTCATCATCGTCCATGCCTTGAAAATCCCAAATCCTCTTTCTCATCTTCCCTTCTAGTTCCATCAATCCTTTCTCTAGACATTCTAACCTCTCTGTCGACTTACTGGAAATCTCCTTCCATTCCCTTATCGCTTCCATGTTCACTTTATGTTGTTCCAGATGTTTAGCTTCCAATTCGAACACCCTTTTGTGTAGCCTCTTATACTTCACTTGTGCCTCATCCACCTCGTCTATGATCCTATCTTTCAGATTGACCCCCGGTTTGACGTCCCCGGCTATGTCGTCCTCCAACCATGAAGATAGTAGTATATATGACCGGCGTGATACCTGTCTGGTTCAATAGTCTATCCTTCCACGATGATTTTTTGGTTCCACATGTGTTGTGCTTTGAACTTGAATAGGAGGACATCACCTTTGAAATGTTCCTTATACTGAACCATGTTAGAAACCCGAGGTATGACTTGTTTCCTTCCAGCTTGCCTCATTACCCTTATATGAGCGTAAGGGTAGATTCCTCGCATCCCGATCAGTTTTAAATGAGTAGTTCCTTTGATCTGATAATGAACTCACTACTAAGAAACCATTCAAGCATCCAATGCACTTGCTCGTCTGTCATATTACTAAAAAAATGCACCTAGTCTACAACATTTCGAGGCTTTGCAAACCCGTCTTGAATTAATGTCATTTTCTTTGGATGATGACTAGCTATTTAGTCATTAAGTGGCATTCGTAGAAGCTCTAGGAAATAATCACCCCTCTGAAAGTGTTCTAGAAGCCAAACTTGTAGTAAGAGATTACAACCCTCAAAGTGAACCGGACCCATGCTTGCACCCACAACACGGTACATCTCAGCTAAGATCATCAGGATCATAGTTACTTTTGTCCCTCAATACCCTTCATTAAGGTCCGGCGACCATGGCTAAGCGATTATGAATTCTTTCCCCTTGCATCGGAAAGATCAACAAACCTAAGAAAGTGACTATGAAAACATAAACCCGGCGGTGCACCCATCCCAAAGAGGTAATGGATAGGTTCTCATGATGAAGGCGATATAATTTGCTATGTTGATAACACTCATAGAGAAATTCAAAGGGGATGTATGATTTCTTTAGACAGACTAGTTCATCATTCTTCTTAAATCTAACATCTTCAGAAAATCGCATGGAGTGTGATTCTCTGGCACCAATATTCCTGGACTATCCCATGGTAACTTGGCGAAACCCCCTATTTTTTCTAGGAGAGGAGTCATTTCCGTATTGCCAAATTGAAAAATAGCTCTCTTCCCTCGATCATTTCCCTGTTTGGTCGAATGTTCAGCAAAGATGGTAGGTCACCAAGTACTCTCCTCATATGGTTTCTGTCACAGGGTGCAAGGTCTTTCCACCAATCAATTAGCAAAGGCGGGATATTCTGGACCATATCAAACCTGGGGATTTCGTGTTTCATTTTCTGAAAACAAATAAAAGTTAGGCCTTTCCCTCTCCAGATTCAACTACTTACGCACTAACGATTAGCATGTTGACACGTTTTCTCCAAGTAATGCACATAATGTGATGGTGTCCTTTGGGATTATGGAAATCCCGTCGGACTTCGGACAAGGTTTATCTAAACAGGTTGTTACGTCAATGACGTCTCAATCCGTACTAGGTTTAGTATGACGCATGTATATTTCAGATTAGAATATGGTTTTCTAGAGAGATTGGATTGGTACTCTCAAGTGGACAACTTGAGAGGGAAAGGCACGACACTGTCGACTGCACCGCTGATCGACTAGTGTACCCCAAATAAGCCTTTCGGGTTTAAAAAGGTATTTTTAGGAAAGCACGGACACTCGTCGAGCGCCACTACGTTGGTAATATGCACGAGTGGAGTATGATGTTGAAAGCATGCTTTATGCAAAAATAGTAATATGTTACCAAATATATGCATGATGAAAGTGCATAAAATTAGTAAGTAATGTGATAAAGACGAACAGGAGAAAAAAGAAAAAGAAAAAAGGAAAGACAAAAGAGAGAAGCAGTTACACTCATGAAAAGGTGTAAGAACGTAATGAAGCAAATGGAAATAGGGATAGGAGAGACACGATATAGCAGTCTTAAACAAGATGAAGGAAACAAAGAGAGAACGTACATGTCATAGCAATAAAGGGAAACATGGAGGAGATGTTCATGTCATAGTAATTTAGACAATAAAGGAAAATAAGGGGAAGGGATGTGCATGTCATAGCAATTTAAACAAATAAAGGAAAATAAGTGAAGGGATGTGCATGTCATAGCAATTTAAATAAATAAAAGAAAATAAGGAAAGGGATGTACATATCGTCAAATAATCCACATAAGTCAATTTTGTTATGGTAAGAGCCTAAGTGTAACTCCCTAGCAAAGTCGCTATGTTGTCGCACCCTGTTTTCTCGCGAAAGCAGGTTTCGACGTGTGACAAATTTTAAATGGGTATTAAAAGATAAGAGTTTCCACCTAACGATTTTGAGGTGCGTTAGGGCGCCTATTTGCAAATACCTCTGTTAGAACTAGTCCAGGTCACCAAAGATCGGGTAAGTGCTCAAATTACCTCAAAGAAAAGGTATCACGCACTCTTCGAGGTCCACAATTATAGGTCCCAACCGAAGTTCATGCTATGTGGATTATTAGATAATAACTTTCCTATTTGATCATATAATCGAGGGGAATAAAGAACTAAAAGGTTCTATTATGAAGAAGTGTAAAGAAAATCGGACAACAGTTAAGTTATAAAGATGATGAGTACAAGTCTTTAGAGATTACATGGTACAACTCAATTGTTCTAAATTCCACGACTAAGTGTAAACAAATAATCATAAAAGGAAAGGGGGGGGGGGGGG
>MCJB01052885.1:30254-97110 GCA_002018475.1 Nicotiana obtusifolia | reverse complement strand
GGGGGGGGGGGGGTCCTATGTTTTTTTAGCCTAAGGATCACCCCGTGCAACATAAATAATACTTCGCAACTCCCTTAGGGTAGGGGTTGCTCATATTATTCAGCGGGAAGAGACTATCATCTCCTACTACCCAATTGCTATGTTAAAGTTGTTTACCTAAAGCGTTCTAATTCAATTCTAAACCGCGTCTTAGGTGTGCACCACTTGTCCTATGCCTATGGTCCAGGAGGCTTTGGACTTGCTATTTGGGTGGTTCTAGACTTTACTTAGGATGCTCAAAAATGATAAAACTAGAACTCATTCAAAACATATAGGACTTTATATAAAGAAAACAAATGGGTCAAGTTCGCCTCCACACACAAGCAAGAAATGCACGGGGGCAGATTTAGGCAATGGACAATTTCAAAGTTAAGAAACATTATGGTCGTTATGTCTTCTAGGCATAATTTCTAGGTGATCCTGATTTCCAGCATTTGTATAGGAAATACTATAGATTTAGATCAACAAATTCACAGCTTATAAACAATATAGACCCTATAGGCACGATATCTAAATCTTGCGCAATATGGCAGTGAAACAGCTTGAAAGCCCAGTGTTAATAGCGTTAATTTTATAAACAGTTCTTCTAGGCGAGTGAGAGTATCCTATAGGCAGGATTTCTGACAATTAGACTTGGTTTTATAACACTTTATCCCTATAGGCATGTCATCTAAGTGAGGCAGTGTAAAAGTAACAGAAAATAGCCGATTAATTATTTAACACCCTATAGTCATGGTACCTAGATGAGTATTATCAAAGGCATGCATTATTGTATCTAATAGGCATGTTGTCCAACAATTAAGCAAGGTGTTTGATTACTATAAACATGTTGTCTAAAGCGTTCAGTAGGCATGGGCATGTATAACAATGACTCAAACCAACATGTGTGATTCCTATAGGCATGCCTTCTACTAGTGTGTAGAAATAGAGCATGTTAAACCCTTTATGCAAAAATATAATATACCCGTTCCCCCCAATTTCACTAACACCCCAATTATTTGTTTATAAGTTATTACAGGCCCACATAAAGAGTACAAGTACAAATATTACACAAAGAACAACTGCAAACTTGAGAACATGCCCAAACAGAAGCAACCCAGCACTGACTGGGTCTTCGACAGCCTTACTCTTCACACAACCAATAGACACAAATCTCAAGCTTAGCAGAACAATTGAGTATGCCTGAATTGACTACCTAGGTCCAACAACATATATGGCCCAATACCAGGCCCAAGATGCATTACTTACTTAACCCAACTGATGCCAGACTTAACCATTCAAGTGACAACTACTCAGGGAATTAATTGAACAGCTTTTCGCACTTAGTTCTTAAAGTTGTATCTACCAGCAGTTCCAACCAAAACACATAGACACGGTCACATGAGATAATGACAAGTTTGAAGGACAAGTTCATGCTTGTATTCTCATAAACAAAGTTAGAATGACAAGATTGACCATCATAGGCTAGTGAATTATTCTAACAAGAGTTTCAAAAGTAAAATGATCTAGACTTAGCCTAAAAGGACTTTAGATAAGAAACTTAAATATGAGAATCTGGTATAGTAGTAAACAAGAACAAGTGGGATACAATAGAATGTCTAACATGAGAGAGTAGAGAAAGTGACATAGCAGAACAGGCTCATGAGCAAATACTTAGTTGAACATGAGACAACTTTAACACGCTGAGTATCAATCAATACCAGAAGCACTTATGGAAAACAAGTAACGTGTCAATCAGGACAAGCAGACATCAAACTTTGTATTAGTTAGCTACACATAGGAGAAAAGGCTAGATATGAGATTTTCTCAAGTGATACTGAAGAACACAGGATTGCACAAGTCAAAAGATACACTAGAACTCAAGTAACAAAGAAATAGGCCCTAATTAACAGTACAACCTCAAAAACATAGCAGGTTGGGCATGAATGACTCAACAAGGTCTAGAACACATGAGTTGGTTATCATAATAATCCACAACAAAGAAGAAAGACAAACTCAGCCTAGTCATCAGGTATTAGCAGCGACATAGCAGGCTAAATAGGTTTAAGAGAAGTAGAAGTCATTTACGCTAAACACATGTGATAAGCATACGCCATAACTATAACTTAGGCAGGTTCACATGCTAAGAGTATAGAGTCACAAGAATACGTAAGAGCAAACAAGGCTACAACAAGATGGAATAGTAGGACATTGATTCATAGAAGTTTCAGTGTTACAAAGCATAAATTTGAACGAAAGAGAATGAAATTGCTAATGCAAAGAGACTTAACAGTTGCAAATTAATCAAACAAGTAAAATAAGAACAACAATTTCAGTAGTGCTCCAATCTTCAATAGCAAAAAAAGCAGCAGAATCCCAAAATTTCAGTGCATCAGAAGTCCCAAGGGTTTAAAGTGAACCCTGGGCAGTGCTCGCATTGAGAAAAGAGTAACAATCGAACTATGGTGGCCTTGGCTTTCAGCCCGCCAAGGTCTCAAGTCTAAAATAGTAGAATGAGTGAGACTGAGGGAGTAATAACAGTAGTTCAGTAATAGTCTTTAAGATTTAAAGAGGGAACGGGGATGGTGGTTTATGTAGTAATAGAAATTGAATGAACAAACAAGGAAATATAATCAATCAACACAAAAAGGAAAGAATATATCCCATACATACTCAAAATAATAGAGGAAGTGAGAACTCTGAACCCTAGTTGTAGTCGGATTTAGGGAAAATCGTTTAGAAGCCCTAATCACGACAGAATCACCAGAGACTAACCATATACAAGAGAAAGTTTTCTCTTCTTAAGTGTATAGAACCAAAATTGCATCCAGAACCATAAAATCGAAGCCATATCTGTGAGCATCGAGCTTGCCATAAGTGTAATGGTAATGAAAGTTACCATAATTGAGTGATAGTAGCAGAAAAGGAAAGTATAATCCGCGTATGAACGCGTACAACGAAGGAATAAGAGAGAATCTCCATGGTCGAGTAGGGTTTAGTGTGAGAATGGAAATTGGAGAGAATGCAAAGGCGGCTAGGCGGGGAAATGGGTCTCTAGGTTTTGGGCGAGGGTTATAAAAAGAGGGGAAGGGCTATTGTGGACCATTGATAATTTAAGATCAACGGCCAAGATCGAAAGAGAATGGCACGACCCAAACCGAAGGGCCGCAACAGGTACCCGGTGCCTAACTCACCCGAGTACCAAAGTAACGTATCCTTCTTATCATACAATCATGGGTAAGCTATCCAGAAAGGTCGTCATGAGAAAACCGCAAATAAACATAAGAGAATACTCGACATAGGACGACCCAACATGGTATACAAATTTATACATGGGACATACGAGCCTATAAGACCGAACTGATCATTTGTACACTCAAAACATAGGGCGACAAGGCCATACAATCATCCATATATATGAAATCTATCTACAAGCCTCTAAGAGTACATAAATGTCATAAAGGTTGGGACAGGGCCCCGCCATACCAATCAATACATGTCCAAAGCATACTGAGCAAATAGGCAACTCCGAAGCAAGTGGAGTGTACCAACATCTTCTGCTGAGCTGATAGCCTACTACGAGGACTGCCAACCTGTCTATCGGGACCTGCGGGCATGAAATGCAGTGTCCCCAAGAAAAAAGGATGTCAGTACAAATAAAGTACCGAGTATGTAAGGCATGAAAAGCAGTATATGAAAGACATGAAAGAGACATGGAGTAAAGAACTCAACATGTAAGTCTGAATAGCTTTGTGAATCATGAAACATTTAGAATGTCATGCATATGCATATAAATGTCATATCATGCATAGGTATATGCGTACATAACATCATCAAGCCTCTGAGGGCATCCCATCATATCATCTCGACCTCTGTGGACAAACTCATCAACGTATACCAACTGATCAGGTGGTGGTGCATATATAACGCCGTACCTTTCCCCATACCCCATGTAATAACGGCGAGCGACCAGCCCACTAACCTACCACATGTGGCATTTCTCCATGTCCTTTATCCCTCCAAGCTCCATAAATAAGCAGCACAATAGGCCAACACGAGTGGACTACAAAACAGTCCACTAAAAGTGAAATAAATCAAACTCCCGACTTTCAATCACCGTCCCGTGAGTTCTAACTATTAGAAAATGAACTTATCAATCTTCCTTGATATTTAAAAGCTTAAATAAAGATAGTAGGCGTTTTCTTAACTATGAAGTACCTTCCAAAACTCAAACTACAAAGAAAAAGAGAGGCGATATAGCGATACTTATGTCGTATGGATCGTTTTAATGTTATCGCTTCTTGATTTCGTACTCGGGATGTTAATATTCTTTGAAACCCTTGTAGAGAGCTTAAGGGTAAGTTTATGGTATTATTTTGGTCGTGGTCTCTGGAAAAATAAAGAAAGAAACGACATAAGGGATATATACATCTACTTTTGAAAAGTCAAAAGTGGTGCTAGCTTGGCACCCTAACATTGGCCCTTCTTCCAATGCTTATATATTTTTATCCGGATGTCGTATTAACAGATGGTTAAGAGAGTTGGAAAATAAATTCCAAGACATTCAATTTGGTATATGATATGTCCCAAAAAGATCTCATATAACACAAAATGTATTACCCCAAATAACCTCCTTATCATGCTAATCACCCTAGTTTCACCCCAAAAGTACATGTTATAACATTCCAAACTTGTCGACTTTAGGCGAAACTTATTTTTCGATTAGCTTCTAAGCTTTCCAACCCACTTGGTACTTGTTATTCATGATCTTAAAAATTTATAACCTCCAATGTAACATGATTAACTTACTTTATGTACTTTCAAAAATGATATCATTTATGAGCTTACATCTATTGTCTTACGACGTACTCTTATGTACGAAAATATGGGGTGTAACATCATTCCCTCCTTTGGAACATTCGTCCTCGAATATTGACTATGTGCTTATCAGTCTCATAACTTATAGCTCTTGCGAATACTTTAACATTATCCTTTCCATCTAGGCAATTATTCTGTGAATAAATTCAAAGGCTAGGGCATTCCCCCCTTTAGGCCTCTTTCTCACACCACGACTTGTGGTCCTTCCAATCTCGTAACTGTTGCTACCTTCTATCATGTAGCCTGTACGACTCTGAACTTGTAAGTGCACCTATCGACTCTTCTCTCCTTTTTCCTCCAGCTGTTAGCCAATCTCTATGCCTCGCTTTGTGATCATATACAGAAGAACTATGGCAAGTTGTTCCTCTCGGCATCAATAGGTGTACTGAAGTTCTTCTCTCGGTACTTTGTCGAACTTACAACCATTGCTATATCTTGTTTCATAGCCTCGGTTATCTATGCTTATGGCTTTAGTACATCTAGGTAGGTCATAATATACCATAACTCTTACTTTAGTTTATTATTATCGAGGTCTGCTACCCAACTCCAGGTTGCTCTCTTGTTGCTTATCCTATATATATAAATTTATGTCCTTTAATGCTTCCTCATTACTGTTCATCTTAAGAATGACAGCCTAATCTCATCTCATACTTTGTAACTTTATCCATCCATTATTGATTCACCTTAATGTTGATCCATAATCTCCCTCTGATAACTTGAAACCATTTATGTAATACATTGTCACTAGGGCTCACATCACATCAGGGAACATCTGAAGTGATTTTCCTGATCCACCTAGGGACGATACGATACTTCAATAACCGTATTTCTTAGCATCCTAACATGATTTATCTTATGGGTGTTCTGATCCCGTGCAATTCATGAAATACCTTTTCTTTAAATCATTACTCAATCAAAGGCCTAAGCGTCATCCTCTTATCTATCACAATTACACCTTATTCTACTACCAGTGAAGCATTCCATCTCTTCTAAATGCATCTAGTCTTAGACTCCTCTGAGTTAATTCAAGCTTTACTAAGCTTTCTATAACTTACAGAAACCATAGTTTTGATGGGCTTAATCCCGAGGCCTTACCTATTCTTGTCATTTTCTCACTCATCTTTTCTTATCCTTACTCCTATCTACCTAAAACCTTGTCGCTCTACCATACTTTAGCTTGCGACCTACACATATCTATTTATACTACTCGCAACCTTCCATTAACCAGTTGTTGCATGCATTCTTGGCTTATCTTAGTGCCTACACATATTGGAATTCCATGGAACCCATATGATCTCGAATATTACTTTTGAACTTCTTCTTTTTCCCGTTCATTAGCTATGATAGGTGCCACTTTATTAAGGAGTGCATACAATGTTGTCGTGAGATTGTTGTTAAAAGACCATTTTTTCTTTAGGTTACTATGATTAGGTTGAAGCCTTCTTCCTTATTTCCAACAGCTAGTCTTTCGGGCTAATACATAGTGGGGACCCTCTGACTCCTGTAAAGATGCGAGCTTATTACATCGTATACCCAAAGGAAATTTTGATGTTCGTACTGGCCTATAGTTATCCTTAGTTACTTACCTCCGCATCCTTGTGTTGTTGGGTTGCTTGTGAACTGAAATTTTGACTGTCTCCCCAGTAGCACTTTCTTTTATTTCCGTAACACTTATACGGTACCTTTAACTACCCAACTCCTATTTGAATATTTCTCAAGGATCATGATGTCATATCTGTGAGACTGAATTCTCTATGTCGGGGTTCACTACGTTTATCTTGCATGATCTGTTGATTTATCTGTGTCTTCTTGTCTAGCCATTACTAGACTCTTCCTGAATTAACTACTAACTACTCGTTGGTCCATTCTCATATCTATATTTCGCATAATCTCTCTTGGGTTATTTCCTTTGTCTTAACTTACCTCTCACATTGGCTCCTTAGGTATCAAGTATTTATTCACATTTATTTATCAATAACATCCCGGGCGGGAACCCTTACTTCCTCTCCCCGGCGTGCTTCCATAATGTTCTGGAGTCGTAACATATTTGTTGGATCTGAATAAATGCAATCTCATTCCTTTTACCTTTTTACCGCATTCTTCCTTTACTGTTCCATAGTTACCTCATCATCTTTTGTGTCTTTTCACATCTTCATTGACATCTTACTTACCTTGCAGTAACTCTTTTGTACCAAGGATAACTGAATTTGTTTTACGCACGTGGGTGACACCTAGTGGAACTGGCACACTTAGTCCCTTAAGCCTAACTCTGCTCACAGTGCTTGATTTAGGGAAGCATCTTCTTGGATCTCCTTTAAAGGTTGTTCTTTTGTTGACCATTCTATTATTGTCGGAATGCGATCTCTGAAATTGTCACGATGTTGACTATTATCAAATCTTCCGATCCCTAATTCATGTTCAGTATATCTTGTTCACTAGCCCATGTTGATTTTTATTACTCCGAAGGTCTAACTTTTCCTTCTAGTAATCACGTTTGAGTCACCGACTCATTTCTCGAAATGCGGATGTGACATTATGACTTATACTCTTTATTGTCTCAAGGCCATTCACCTCTTGTCTTTTCCTTCACTTGACTATAAACTCTATCATCTTGTCATATTTTGATTTACCGTCATCACCCATTTATCACATCTTACCCATAATGCTTCATTTACTCTCTTCTTATTCTCCGGTTAATATTTCTGTCTATCACTTTATTATGAAAACTTCAACAAAATGTTCTTTCACTTTTAGCTCCCCTTACTTCATTTCACTGGCTCTTCGGGTCGCTAACATTCTCTCTTGACTAGAACGGGAGCCATACAAAGGTAAATATTTATCCCTCCCAGGTTTCCATTGCCAATCTTCTGAAATTTCTGAAAACATTCTAGTATTCATATTTGACTGTACTATTCTAGAGTGCACCATCTGGGTGTCTCACGAGGAGATCTATTACCACGTTTGCACTATCCTTCAGAAATGTTAGCTAATGATAACAACCTATCCACCATTTCGGGTTACTCTAACCCCAGCTGGATCCTGATATCTCATCCTTCTCTTAAACTACATTTGTTAGCTCTCATAGGGCATAACTAAGATGGGTGTGGCCAATTGTACATACCTCTGTTACTGTTGAAGGTAACTCAAAATACTTCATATTTCTCTACCTGAATTGTAAACACTGATAATCTTCACTAATTGGGTACCTCGTACCATTCTTCACTGGCTTATTTTACTTGTTGAAACTTGTACCTGCCTTGTGATTCTCTTGTTGCTTTTTAAACCATATGGGTGGATAGATACTCATGCCTTAGGGCTCTTACACGTCTTAGTACACACATATTCTACTGAAGACCTTACATTTACTCATCATAAGCATGATGCAAAATTGAGTTCCTCTAGATCAACTCTTGCACAACCACATTCAATCTCTTACCAACTATCTTTCTGGATATACGTATCATTGTATGACGAATAAAATAGAATTTAGGAGTTTGGATTTTTAGAACTGAGCTCTACCACACGATCTAGAGTAAAAAGAAAAAGTGACAGTCCCAAATGCCCTGTAGCCTTCTGCTTATAAGTGTGATGCACAACACACCCATAAACAAGGCTCTACTAGACAGACCTTTGTAGACTCCCTAGGACAAAACTGCTCTGATACCACTTTTGTCATGACCCAGACCGAAGGGCCACGATAGGTACCCCAGTGCCTAAATCACCCGAGTACCAGCATAACGTGTCCTTCTTATCATACTATCATGGGTAAACTAGCCGGAAAGGTCTTCATGAGATAACCACAATTAAACATAAGAAAATACTCGACATAGGACGACCCAACATGGTATACAAACTTATACATGTGACATACAGGCCTATAAGACCGAACTGATCATTTGTAAACTCAAAACAAAGGCCGATAAGGCCATACATTATCCATATATATGACATCTGTCTACAAGCCTCTAAGAGTACATAAACGTTAAAAAGGTCAGGACAGGGCCCCGCTATACCAATCAATACATGTCCAAAGCATATCGACCAAATAGGCAACTCCGAAGCAAGTGAAGTGTACCAACACCTTCTGGTGAGCTGATAGCCTACTAGGAGGACTGTCAACTTGTCTATCGGGACCTGCGGGTATGAAACACAGTGTCCCTAGGTAAAAGGGACGTCAGTACAAATAAAGTACTGAGTATGTAAGGCATGAAAAGCAGTATATAAAAGACATGAAAGAGACATGGAGTAAAGTACTGAACCTGTAAGTCTAAATAGCTCTGTGAATCATGAAACATTTAGAATGTCATGCATATGCATATAAATGTCATATCATGCATAGGTATATGCGCACATAACATCATCAAGCCTCTGAGGGCATCCCATCATGTCATCCCTGCCTCTGTGGGCAAAATCATCAACGTATACCAACTGATCAAGTGGTGGTGCATATATAACGGTGTAACCTTTCCCCATACCCCATGTACATATAATATACGCGTATATAACGTCATCTGGTCATGGATCTATGTACATGTATAAATAAATGCAACATAATGAAGTAAGTCAATAAGTTCTCTCGGAATGTCATAAGATCATTATGCCTTCAGATAAACTTTATCAACTTACGTATTTTCTAAGACCCATGAACTGACGATATAATAATAGGACACATAGGGAATTAAGAACATAGGCAACCCTATAACTTCTAAGAATTGAGTCACTTGTGAAAGTGCCGTGCTTGCTCGTTTTGTTGTATCATATGGATCATGCCAAAAGGAAGAAGGGATAACCTTAGCACATCTCAAGTTGTCAAAGCAACTCAACAACAAGTTTACGACAACTAGCGTGTCAACTCTATAACAAAGAAATACATGTACACTAGATGGCGGTATTATACCACGTATCTCAAATGATAACTCGTTTCTAAAATAAAACGGGCAACATTTCCACTGATTTTACTGCTCCCTCAAGCCTACTATAGGCGAGACAACAACACAATACAACCAGCAACTCAAAAACAACCTAACTACAATTCGGGATATTTAACACCTAATCATACCATAACACACCCAATCAACAAGTTATCAATTAGATAACCATGGAGAAGCAAACAACACAATATACCACAGCCCTTAAAGACCATAACCAAGACACAATCAATCATTTAACACCCTAATATCCATTTCACTAGAATTCCGCTACAAGGCCCAAACAGAACCGCAACGAGTGTGCATATAACCAACAAATCACAACCCCTTGTAGCATAGAACAGTAACACATAGAACATATTAGAATACGAATAAGCTCAACTCTAACCGAATGAAACACCTTTCAAAAACCTAAAATTGAAACGATGAGCGACCAGCCCACTACCTTACCACATGTGGTGTTTCTCCACGCTCTTTGTCCTTCCAAGCTTCATATATCAGCAGCACAATAGGCCAACACAAGTGTACTACAAAACAGTCCACTGGAAGTGAAATAAATCGAACTTCCGGCTTCCAATCACCGCCCCGTGAGTTCTAACTATTAGGAAGCGACTTTATCAACCTTGATTGATATTTAAAAGCTTTAATACAGAAGGTAGGTGTTTTATTAATTATTAAGTACCTTCCAAAACTCAAACTACAATGAAAAAGAGAGGCGATATAGTGATACTTACGTCGTATGAATCGTTTTAATGTTATCGCTTCTTGATTTCGTACCCGGAGTGTTAATCTTCTTTGAAACCCTTGTAGAGAGCATAAGGGTAAGTTTATGATTTTATTTTGGTCGTGGTCTGTGGAAAAATAAAGAAAGAGACGACAAAAGGGATATATATATATATATATATATATCCACTTTTGAAAAGTCAAAGAGGTGCTTGCTTGGCACCCTAGCATTAGCCGTTCTTCCGATGCTTATATATTTTTATCCGGATGTCGTATGAATGAACGATTAAGATCGTTGGAAACTAAATTCCAATAACTTCAATTTGGTATATAATATGTCCCAAAAAGACCTCATATAGCACACGAAATGTGTTGCTCAAAAAGCTTCAGTGACGCACCTACTTGTCACATATGCAGTCTGCGCAGTCTCCGAAACCTGCAAATATCTCTCTACTCCGATGTCGTATCGACCAACGGTTAAATGTGTTAGAAACTATACTCGAAGATATTCAATTTGATATGTGAAGAATCCTGTAATTCTAAGTATATTAGGAGAAATGCTCAGTTACATTTGACCTAATTTTCAGCACATTATGAATGTAACTTGTGATTACCTTTGCCAACCTTTATTCCACAACTCGCTTGAATTCAAAACATAATGCACAAGTATCATATGACTAAAATAACTCATAACATAACCTCCTTATCATGTTAAGCACCCTGGTCTCACCCTAAAAGTACATGTTATAACATTCCAAACTTGTCGACGTTAGGCGAAACTTATTTTCCGTTTAGCTTCTAAGCTTTCCAACCCTCTTGGTACTTGTTATTCATGATCTTAAAGATTTGTAACTTCCAATGTAACATGATCAACTTACTTTATGTACTTTAAAAAATGATCTCATTTCTGGGCTCACATCAAGTGTCTTACAACGTACTCTTACGTACGAAAACATGGGGTGTAATAGAGAAACGAGGCGGGTCATGAGACGGGTCGCGACCGGGTTAAATGAAGAGGTTGTTTAGTTTGGGGTCTGGGAATTGGGATAGGGATTTTGGGGTGTTTGGGCCATTAATTTGGTCCAAAAATTAGCTTAGGATTGGGTTAGATTTTAAATACAAGAAACTAAGGGAAAATAATTTAATAAAATAGTTAAATATGTATAAAAAATTATTTGTGCAACTTAACATTTTTAAATAATAGATGAAGGTTATAAAAATATAAAAAAATTATTTTGACCCGGAATGATCGAAGTACATGCTATTATTGCAAAAATGCGTAAATAGTTCAAAATTATAGATGTAACTATATAAAATGAAGTAAAATATTATAAAGCATATATGTGGGTGTAAAAAATAAATTAGGATGATTAAGTCATCACAGCATAATTTGAGTAATCAATAAATATTTGAATAATTTAAGTGCAAGAAAATCAATTTTAAAAACTTAAAAAGTTATGAAAAATTACAGATGTACTTATATGACTCTTGTAAATTGGTGATGATGCGAAAAGATATTTTGAAAATATACATATATTTATAAAATATGAGGGCGAAATTCGATATCAACAACCATGATGATTATTCTTGTTAATTTCGTGCCTAAACCAAACTAACGATATTATGAGTGTTTATTCCCTATGTCTGAGATTTTTGCTAGGTCTAAATTTATGGAATTTGGTAGAGAGGTTTAGATTTAGCTATTGAATTTATTAGAAAGTTCAATTGTCTTACTAAGCTAGCAGGATTTGAATGATCTATTAATTTATAAGAACTGGGTTAGCTTATGAATTTATTGTTTTGGGCCCGTGAAAAAATTAATTCTTTTGGCCCAAAAATCTAAAAATTTTATTTTCGAAATATCACTTCTTTTGTCATCAAAATTTTCTATCTTCATTTCAAGAGTGATTAAACAAATAGAAGCAATTCAAATATCCCATGTTCAACTCCAAATAAATAACTGTGAGCCTCTTTAGTAACTTCACTTGTTTTAAGAGACAGATCATAAACAACAAACAGTAACCTTTAAGGCATGCTAACACACAATTTATGGAGACATTCAAGAAATTTCAAACAGAAAAAAATATACTTTTTGCCAAAATATTTATCCTCTAATAGAGTAATATAAAAATAAAATTAATTAGGGAACTGGGCCTTTTATGAAGCAAAAATTTGTTTTTCAATTGATTGAATTAAGAAAGCTCCTTGGACAAAGTTGTACAGCAGAGAAAAGTACCGGAAAAAAACTTCGAGCTAATGAATACAACATACCAGACAAGGTGGCGACCAAAATGAGCAACAAATGAGCTCAACCAACAGGAACCTTCAGCCGGAGAACTCCCACTTCGACCTCGGCGGACTCAACCCCTTTATTGACCCATAGTGCGAATGTTGTGAGGGCAGATTTCACTGGGCTTTTATGACGTTTTGCACTGATTTTCGAACTATGGTTTCATGGTTGCATTTTCAGCTGTTTTTGGGCTTTGGAGAGGACGTTTTTGGACTTTTTTGTGGGGTTTGAGGGCTGTTTTCGGGCAGATTTTTGTGGTTGTTGATGGGTGATTTTGGCTTTTCTTTTGAGTGTTTTGGAGCTGATTATCAGCTGGGTTTTAATGGTGCTTTAATGGAAGAAGATGGCTGGTGAAAGGGGGTGTTTTAGCGTTGAAATAGTGGTTGTTTTATGATGGTTTTATGTGGTTTAAGGTTGAGATTCGGGGCTCTAATGGAGTTGTGAAGATGAAGCAGTTGTTGCTGCTCTCTCCTCGAAGAAGAAGATGCGACTGCTCAAAAATTTCTAGCCGCTAGGTTTTTTATCTCTCCTATTTTTGTTATGTGTTTCCATCCCCTCTCTTTTTCGTTCCCAGATCCCTTTTCTCTCATTTTGTTTCCTCCGCCTTTTGTTCCTTTTTTTTCTTCTCATTTTTTCTTTGGTTTCTTTCTATGCTCTATCTATCCTCTAGAGTGGAATATATTTTCTCATTAATAAGGAGTTTGAGGAGCTTGGGGTTGCCAGGGTTATTTTGGAAACAATGTAAATTTTTTGCAACACAAGCAATTGCCACAGTTCTGACCCAAAAAATACCGTTCTTTGTCTAGGTTTTCGGATTTACTCAATTCCTCTCCGAATTCCCTGTCTTTTAAATCTTCTCTCTTGCGGCTCAATTTATGTATGTTGGTTGTATAGTTATAAGATGACTTTTCATTTTTTCCTTCTTTGTTTAAATTGGGTAAATTGTTGGTTGAGATTGTTTGTGAAATTACATACATTTTCATCTTCATGGAGTTAGTATGTTATCTTTATTTTAAAAAGTTTATGGTATTTAGTTAGTAAAATTATACAAAGTAAAAGAAGTACTCTACTGTCTCTTAATTTGATAGTAATAGCAATCCTACTGCTGTAAAATTTGAGAGAGAGGGTCGTCGGCTATTTAATCAGGGGTTTTTCCTTTATCTCTATTGTAAAAAGCTTATGGGATTTTCGTATTCCAATTTGCCTTTTTTTTTATATGACAAAACTGCATATGGATACAATAAGCAACTTCATAAAACCCAGTAATATTAAGTCATAAGCTCTACAAGAAATACATAACAAGTCTCAAAGCGTACATGTAACGACTCGACTGACCGTTTTGTGTATTTGAGTCTCATTTCCACTTTTGACGCTTCACACATATGTATTTCTAGTTTTATGATTTGCGGGGTTGGTTAGTTTCGTTATGGAAAGGTTTCGGGTTGATTTGGACTCTTTAGTTCTTGATTTAGAAGCCTAAGTTAAAAATATTGATCACTGTTTAACTTTTGTGAAAACGACTCCGAAATGGTATTTTGATGGCTCTGATAGGTTCGTATTGTGATTTTGGACTTAAGCGTATGCCCGGAATCAAATTTGGAGGTCCCTAGGTTGATTTGACTTGTTTTGCCGAAAGTTTGCAACTTGAAATTTAGAAGTTTTCCCAAGTTTGACCGTAGATTGACTTTTGACTATCGGGTTCGGAATTTGATTTCAGAATTTGGAATTGGCTTGTTTTGCTATTTGAAACTTGACTGAAAAATTTGGTGTCATTTGGAGTTGATTTGATAGGATTCAAACGCTTGGTTACTAATCTAGAGATTCTTGAACTTTTCTTTGAAATTCATCCATTTTGAGGTTATATTCTAGTTCTAGATATTATTTTTGTATTTGATCGTGCGAGTGAGCTCATATAATATTTTTAGACTTGTGTGGGTGTTTGGTTTTGAGTCCCAAGGGCTCAGGTGAGTCTCAGACGTGCTTCAAAAAGGTTTGGACTCAAATAAAGGTTGTTAGTGTTGCAGTTGTCGCAATTGCAAGCACCAACATTGCAACTGCGAACATGGCATGGGTGACTCAGATATTGCAATTGAGATATATGGTTTGCATTTTCAAAGCTAGGCTTAGGTGGGTTAGGTCACATTTGCAACAATTTTGTCGCATTTGCGAGGAGTGCAGATTTCACATTTGCAAGGTCTGTGTTGCAATTGCGACATCCCCTGAGCTTGTCAGGTGCTACATTTGCTAGGCTTCCTTCTCAATTGTGAGGGTCCGCGATTGCCGCAATTGCGAACTCTTTCTCTGTCACAACCCAACATCCAAACCATTGTGATGGCACCTAAACCAACCCGCTAGGTAAGCCAGTTAACTATAAAACCTAATAAAATAATAGTTATGTGAGTCAAAGATAAGATAATTAAATTTTATACAACTCCCCAAGGGCTGGTAGTACAAATCATGAGCTTCTAAGTTTTAGATTTCTTTACAAAAACTGAATTGAAATAATTACAACATCTGTTCGAAGTGTAAATGAACATAATTCAAATCTAATGCTACCAAGGACTAGTGATAGCCATAACTGGAATGCGGGTATCTTCCGATCCATCTCCCTCCATACGCAGCAACATCAGCATCCAACATCTGCACGCAAGGTGCAGAAGTGTAGTATGAGTACAACCGACCCCATGTACTCAATAAGTAACAAACTTAACCTTATGTTGAAAGTAGCGACGAGCTGGGACAAGGGTAAGAGTCGAACTCCAATAATCAGCAACATTCATAGCAATATAATGAAATAGTAGATTGAAAATAACTCAGAGGTAAGATGTTCAACTCGCTCACAGTTATGGAAAGATAGGCATGCTTTTCGAGTATAACAGTAAATCCAAAAACTTTCACCGAAAACACCAAAATGTATGAGTAAGTTTGAAACTGTGATTTTTCACAAAAAAAAACCTTTCAGCAATAAATAAGACCAATATACCGGTGAAATCATGAATGTCACCAATACCGGGTAGCGGAAGGAAATGCACCTCTATGCATGTATCTCAAGTACGCATGTCAAAAAATGCATCTCAATGATGGATTCATGTACTCACATTCTCAGAGCATTCAATCTCACTACCTTATATTCTCACTCATCATGCTCAATACTAGGCATACTCAGTCACTCAATATTGTACAAGGCAGATCCAGCCCAAATGCAAATAAACCAAAGCAGATCCAGCCCAATGCAAATTAATCAAAATGCAGATAAACCAGGCAGATCCAGCCCAAATGCAAATGATTGCTAGCAATTGCACCCACTGTGGATGTGTAGGCTCCGAAGGGGCTGATCCAGCGCAAGAGCTATAATAAGCCAAATCTTAGCATGAATCAATAAAGTCTGCTACAACGTGCAGCCCGATCCCATAAATATTACTCACAACATGCCCTCAGCCTCACTCAGTCATCAACCTCTCCAATCTCTCGGGCTCACAACACTCATGCTAAGCAGCCCTAATCGATGATATGAGATATGATATGAAATGATGAATGCAATTGAGTACATAACTGCAATTAAGCAAATAACTCAATAGAAAAGAACGACAATCATGGGTCCCAATAGTATCAGCATATAGACTAAACATGATTTCTAGCATGAATTACAGCTCAAGTTCTCAAACATATAGAGTACAATAAAAATGTTCAGCTAAGATAGCCACACAGTTCTCTGAAATCAACTAAATCAAAATTTACATGGTGCATGCCCACACGCCCGTCACTTAGCATGCGCGTCACCTCAACATCAATCACATAATACTTAATTCGGGGTTTCATACCCTCAGCACCAAGTTTAGAAGTGTTACTTACCTCGAACAAGTGAAATCTAATATCGAGCAAGCCGAACGATGCTCCAAAAATGCAATCTCGCACGTATCGACCTCCGGACGACTCGAAACTAGCTAAACGAAACTCTAGTTCATCAAAGGAAGCCCAAGGAAACGATTCCAAATGATAAAGGTCGAATCTTTAATCAAAAGCCCAAAATTAACCCAAAAGTCAAACCCGGGCCTGCACCTCGGAATCCAACAAAACTCAAAAAATCCGACAACCCATTCAATTACGAGTCCAACCATACTAGTTTCATTCAAATACGACTCCGAATCGATGTTCAAAACTCAAAAATTCACTCTATGAAACTTTAGACAAAAACCCCCAATTTCTCTCTTTGGATTCATCAACCAATTGCCAAAATAAAAATGGATTCATGAAATATAATCAAAACCCAGTTAAGAATGCTTACCCCAATTCGTGTGGTGAAATTCCTCTGCAAGGCCGCTCAAACTGAGCTCCAAAATTTAAAAATGAAGAAAGAAACCAAAGACCTCGAATTATAGGTCTGCCCAACGGTTATCCCATCTGAGATCAAATCATCGCATCCGTGACCCCCGCTTCTGTGGTACCTGTTTTGTTTTTGCGAAAAATCCTTGACCCAGCAACCATCGCTTCTGCGATCTGATACCCGCTTCTACGATCACGCTCCTGCGTATATTGAATCGCACCTGTAGTTGCACAGATGCGTCCAAGCACCCGCACCTACGATCTTCAAGACCAGCTACCCCTTCTCGCTTCTGCAAAGAAAACCCCGCATCTGCGAAGTCGCTTATGCCACCAATTGTCCGGAGATGCGGCCACACTAGAACCAGCAACCTTAGCCAAGTGCAACATATGACGAAATGGTCCGAACCTCGTCCGAAACTCACCCGAGCCCCTCACGACCCCTTCCGATATACCAACAAATCCAATCATAACGCGAACCTACGCGAGGCCTCTAATCACGCATAATAACATCAAAATGACGAATCGCACCTCAAATCAAAATTAATGAACTTTGAACTTTTAACTTCTAAAACTCGCGCTAAAACATATCAAATCAACTCGGAATGAACTAAAATTTTGCACACAACTCCCAAATGACATAACAAAGTTATTCCAATTCGCGGAACCACAATCTGAATCATATACCATCAAAGTCAACTCCCGGTCAAACTTGTGAACTTTCCAAACCTTCAAATTTCCCACTTTTACCAATTAGTGTTGAATCCTTCTAGAAATATCCAAATGCAAATTCAGGCATACACTCGAGTACAAAATCACCATTCGGACCTAACGGAACCATCAAACTCCGTTTCGGGGTCAAATTCACAAAACTCAAACTTGGTCAACTCTTCCAATTTAAAGCTTCAAACAGGAAATTCATTCTTCCAAATCACTTCCGAATAACCTGAAAACCAAAATCGACGATTCATAAAAGTCATAATACATCATACGGAGCTACTCATGCCGTCAAACTACCAAGGGAAGTGCAAATGCTCAAAACGACCGATCGGGTCGTTACCTTGTCGCAATTGCGACATTTGCAACTGAACAAAAGGACTGGGAATCGGGATTTCACCTTATTTTCTCTCATTTTAGAACCCTAGACTCGGTATGAGGCGATTTGAAGAGGGGATTTTCATCTACAATCATTGGGTAAGTAGTTTTAATCAATTTCCAACTATATTTCATGATTATATATGAGTTTTAATGCCAAATTTATGAGAATCAAAGAGGATTGGGAAATTTTGTCCAAGTTTTAAAAAATAAAAATTTGGGATTCGAGAATTGGTTGGACTCGGATTTGAAAATAAAATACATATATGGATTCGTGGGGTTATGAGTAGTCGGGATCGACCCTTGGACTCGGATATGGATTGGGGTTTACTTTTGTTGACTTTTGGAGAATTATGTAAAGATCATAACTTTATTAATCATAATTAGTTTCTCTTGCATTGTCTGATATTATTAAGTTATTTTTGGTTAGATTTGAGCCGTGCAGAGGCAGATTTTAAGCGGAAAACTATTTTATGGTTGATTTGGCCTAGTTAAGGCAAGTATCTTGTCTAACTTTGTGTGGGAAAAACTAACCCTTAGGATTCTGGTTGATTGCATTATTTGAATTATGTGGAAGACGTGTACACGAGGTGACGAGTGTGTACACGTGCTTATATGTGGTATTTTGACCAATTTAGACTCTTAGGATCTTTCATGCACTCAATTGGAATTACATCATGTTATATCTTCCATTGTTGAATTGCTCTTACATGCTTTACTTGATGTTTTATCACATGTTCTACCCTTTATTGTTAAACATGCTCTTATATGCCTTAATTATTATTGTTACCTCTCTTATTGTGATGTGCCACTTTTATTGTTGAATTATTGTTTCTTGAAGTTGTATTTCATGATATCTCTTTGTGCTGAATTTTTCTTATGCATTAGACGTAGTTGCTACTTCATTCTATCTTTTCGTTGTTAAGCTTATGTTATATACTTGGATTGGAAGTTGTTATTTTGTGGAAACACCTTCACTTTTAGTTATTGAAGTTGAAGTTATGGAAACTATTATAACATTGAGGTTGAAGCTATTGATTATTGAGAT
The DNA here is from genome assembly GCA_002018475.1 of Nicotiana obtusifolia. Lineage (NCBI taxonomy): Eukaryota > Viridiplantae > Streptophyta > Magnoliopsida > Solanales > Solanaceae > Nicotiana > Nicotiana obtusifolia. The sequence continues at coordinate 77,810 of MCJB01052885.1, read as the reverse complement.
ATCTTTCCTTATTGCGTAATTCTCATTCATTGTTGTTATTATTTAAATTCTTGTACATATTGTGGTTGACCATGGCTATATGTTGTGGAACATTGGTATTAATGATTTTGGCAAGTGATTTGGCATATAGGCACGTGTGGTGCAAGTTGACTATTATGTTGTGATATTGATACACATGCAATGGTATAAGGATAGGGGTTGATATGCATGCGGTAAGATAAAGTGGGATTTATACGCGTGTTGCTAGTAAGGGAATTACTTGAAGCCACACGTTGAGATAAGGGGGCTAAAATACGTATAGCTATTTCGAAAAAAATATTTTCAAAATAAATGCAATGGCTCACACGGTGATATAAGGAAGATTGTGATTGTGACTTGTGAAATGAGATTATGAGGTGTGCTACCTCGGTTGTGATTCTTGTTGCACATTCTATGTTAAAAAAGGCTTGTTGGTTGAATAGTTCTTGTTGTTTCTTCATTTGTCTTACTTGTATTTGCCCCTATTTGATTACTTGTTGTTCTTATCATGCGTTCATCATTTTGTTGCCCTTACCGTCTTAAATTCCGTTATTATCTTACATTATTGTACTTCTTTATTGTCATTTATTTCTGCACTTTCCATTATTAGGCTATATTATACTCTGTTTAGCTTTCTTCTCCTAGTAGGTGTCTAGACCTGGCCTCGTCACTACTATACCGAGGTTAGGCTTGATACTTATTGGGTACCATTGTAGTGTACTCATGCTACGCTTCTGCACATTTGTGTGCAGATCCAGGTACATCTGCTTGTGTCGGACGCCAGCGATCGTACAGTTATTTTCGGAGACTTCAAGGTATACTGCTCGACACTTGTAGGACTCCGAGTCACCCTCTATCACTTCCTTTACTACTATTTATGTTATTATCAAATCATGTTGTATTAGAGGTTTTAGTACATTTTGTAGAGCTTATGACTCAGTTCCACCGGTTTTGGGGATCTTGTTACTGATGTTCCTCTTTAGAGTTATTATAAGCTTTGTCAGTTTATTTTATTATCTTGGTTTGTCATTTCTATTAAGCTATTAATGAATTTTAGGCTTACCTAGTCTTAGAGACAAGGTGCCATCATGACTATTGTAGGTGAGATTTTGGGATCGTGACAAGTTGGTATCAGAGCTCTAGGTTCATAGGTGGAACGAGTCATAAGCAGGTTTAGTAGAGTCTTGCGGATTGGTACGAAGACGTCTGTACTTATCTTTGAGAGGCTATGGAACTGTTAGAAAATTCCACTTCTTTAATTCCTTATCATGCGAATTTGTTGATTTCGAAATCTAAGTCTTTGTCTTTCTATTCTCACAGATAGTGAGGACACGCACTGCTTGATCAGTTATCAAACATCGCGCCCTCTACTAAAGATGCGCAAGGCTGGGGTTGGGGCAGAGGCCGAGGAGGGGCACGTGCTGCTGCTAGAGCACTTGCCCGAGCAACGACTAAGGAGCCACCAGTAGCTCCGATTTGGGGATAGGCACCCGAGGCGCCTGTTGTCACCCCTGAACTTTAGGAGACCCTCGCATAGTTTTTGAGCATGTTCGACACTCTAGCTCAGGCGAGGTTGATTCCCCTTGCACCAGCTATGTCTTAGGCTGGGGGAGGAGATCAGAATCCTATGGCCTGTACTCTAGAGTAGCGGATACACATTGATCAGGTTTCGAGTGTCATGCCAGCACAACCCGTTATTCCAATTCAGCTTGAGGTCAGGCCAAAGGCATGTGAGGAAGAGCATATGAGACTTAAGAGGAGTATGATCCTCCTACTTTCAGTGGCACATCTACTGAGGATGTGCATGGTTTTCTAGAGAAGTGCCACCACATCTCCATACCATGGGTATTGTAGAGGTGAGCGGAGTTGCTTTCACTATATTCTAACTGTCAGGAGCAGCATATCGGTAGTGGCAGGCTTTTGAGAAGGGTATGCTTGCTGGTGCAACCCCACTCACTTGGGCTCATTTTTAGAGATGTTCTTGAGAGAGTTTGTTCCCCAGACCCTTCGGGATGCATGGCACACAGAGTTTGAGCAACTGCGTCAGGGGACTATGTCAGTGTCAGAGTATGCTATCAGATTCAGCAGTTGTCCCGACATGCACCTGCCTTGGTTTCTACAGTCAAAGAGCGAGTTCGTAGCTTCATCGAAGGGCTAAACTATGGTCTTAGATTCAGCATAGCTGGAGAGTTGGAGATGGATTCTCCATTTCAGCATGTGGTAGAAATCGCGCGGAGGCTAGAGGGTATGTGGGGCCATAAGAGAGAGGACGGGGAGGACAAGAGGTCTCGATATTCTGGAGGATATAGTGGTGCCTGCGCTCTGGTTCCAGCTTATTATGGAAGTGGCTATGTGAGCCACCTAGTTTATACAACACTTCCAGCTTCTAGTGATGCTTCTGCTATTCTGAGGTCTCAGGTTGCTTATTTTGCTTAGCACTGTCCAGTGCACCCCCTGCATTGAGTGCCTTTAGTGGTAAGTCCAGCCGACCAGGCCAGAGTTAGTTTCAACAGCCACGCCCGCCGAGAGCTTGTTTTGGATGTGGGGAGAACAGATATATGGTGAGGGACTATCCTATACTTAGGAGGGGCACACCTCCACAGACTACACAGGCTCCACGGACTCCACAAGGTCCACAGGGTTCACATGCCATGGTTGCTGCTCCAGTTGCCGCTCCACCTACACCACCAGCTAGGGGTGGAGTTCAGGCGGGTAGAGGTCGCCCTAGAGGGGGAGGCCATGCCAGATTCTATGCTTTTCGGGTAGGACGGAGACGGTCACATTAGATACAGTCATCACAAATATTCCTCCGGTCTATCATAGGGATGCCATAGTTTTATTTGATCCAGGCTCCACTTATTCATATGTGTCATCTTACTTTGCTCCGTATTTGGATATATCACGTGATTTCTTGAGTGTTACTATATATGTGTCCACGCCTGTGGGAGATTCTATTATTATAGACTGTGCTTATCGGTCGTGTTTAGTCACTATTGGTGGTTATAAGACCAGAGTTGATCTATTGCTACTCAATATGGTAGACTTCGATGTGATCTTGGGCATGGACTAGTTATCGCCCTATCGTTCTATTTTGGATTTTCACGCCAAGACCGTGACATTGGCTCTTCGAGGTTTGCCGCGTTTGGAGTGGAGGGATACATTAGATTATGTTTCTAGCAAGCTTGTGTCCTTTCTTAAGACACATCGAATAGTTGAGAAGGGGTGCGAGGCATATCTAGTCTTTGTGAGGGATGTTAGTGCTGATACTCCTACCGTTTAGTCAGTTTCGGTAGTTAGAGATTTCCCATATGTGTTCCCAGTAGACCTATCGGGCATGTCGCCCATAGGGACATCGAATTTGGTATTGACCTGGTGCCAGGCCCTCAACCTTTTTCTTTTCCACTATATCGTATGGCACTAGTGGAGTTGAATGAGTTGAAGGAACATCTATAGAGTTGCTTGATAAGGGTTTCATCTGACCGAGTATTTCGTCTTGGGGTGCTCCAGTTTAGTTTGTGAAGAAGAAAGGTGGTACTATGAGGATGTGCATCGATTATAGGCAGCTAAACAAAGTTACAGTCAAGAACAGGTGTCCACTATCGCGCATTGATGACTTATTTGACCAGCTTCAGGTTGCTATAGTGTTCTCAAAGATTGATTTAAGGTCAGGGTATCATCAGCAGAAGCTTCGGGATTCAGACATTTCAAAGACTGCTTTCTGGACTCGGTATGGCCATAATGAGTTTTTAGTGATGTCATTTTGGGCTGACCAACGCCACAGCAACATTTATACGCCTCATGAACAGTGTATTCTAGCCATACCTTGATTTTTTTGTCATTGTATTCATTGATGACATCTTGGTGTATTCCCGTATTCGAGAGGATCACGAGTAGCATTTGAGGATCATGCTCCAGACCTTGAGGGAGAAGAAGTTATATGCAAAATTATAAGTATGAGTTTTGCCTTGATTCAGTGGATTTTTCAGGTCACGTGGTATCTAGTGAGGAGATTAAGGTAGATCCGAAGAAGATTGAGGCAGTTCAGAGTTGGCCTAGACCGTCTTCAGCTACTGAGATCCGGAGTTTTCTCGTCCATTGTTGCACCTTTGACTACAGCCCCAGTGTTGGTGTTTCCTGCTTGTTCAGGGTCTTACATTGTGTATTGTGATGCACCGCGTATTGGTCTTGGCGCGGTGTTGATGCAAGACGGTAGGGTGATTGCCTACGCATCCTGGCAGTTGAAGGTTCACGAGAAGAATTACCTTGTGCATGACTTAGAGTTGGAGGCCATTTTTCACGTATTCAATATTTGGAGGTACTATCTGTACGGCGTTCCATGTGAGGTCTATACCGGCCATCGAAGTCTCCAGCATATTTTCAAATAGAAGGACCTTAATTTGTGGCAGCGAAGATGGCTAGAGTTTCTTAAAGACTATGATATCACCATATTGTATCATCCCGGAAAGGCCAATATGGTGGCCCATGCATTGAGTAGGAAAGCAGAGAGTATGGGCAGTTTGGCATATTTACCGACAGCAGAGAGGCTACTAGCCATGGATGTTCTAGCCTTGGCCAATCAGTTTGTGAGATTGGATCTTTCGGAGCCTAGCCGAGTTCTTGCTTGCGTGGTTTCACGATCTTCTTTGTATGAGCGCATCAAGGCGCGTCAGTATGACGACCCCCATTTGCTTTTCCTTATGGATACAGTACAGCACGGCGATGCCAATGAGGTTTCTATTGGTGATGACGGGGTGTTGCGGATGCAGGGACGGATATGTGTGCCCAATGTGGATGGGTTGCGTGAGTTGATCCTTGAGGAGGCCCACATTTTGGGATATTCCATTCATCCGGGTGCTGCTCAGATATATTAGGATTTAAGACAACACTAATGGTGGAGAAGAATGAAGAGAGATATTGTGGATTATGTGGTTCGATGCTTGAACTTTCAGTAGGTGAAGTACGAGCATCAGAGGTCGGGCGGTTTGCTTCAGAGACTTGAGATTCTCGAGTGGAAGTGGGAACGTATTACCATGGATTTCGTCATTGGGCTCCATTGGACTTTGAAGAAGTTCAATGCAGTATGGGTTATTGTGGATAGGCTGACCAAGTCGGCACATTTCATTCCGTGGTAACTACCTATTCTTCATAGCAGCTGGCTCAAATCTATATCTGTGAGATTGTTCCTCTCTATGGTGTGCTAGTGTCCATTATCTCCGATCAAGGCACGTAGTTTACATCGCATTTATTGAGAGTCGTGCATCGTGAGCTAGGCACACGGGTTGAGTTGAGTACAACATTTCACCCCAGACAGACGGGCCAGTCCGAGCGCACAATTCAGATCTTGAAGGATATGATAGGTGCCTGTGTTATGGATTTCAGGGGTTCATGGGATCAATTTCTACCGCTTGCAGATTTCACCTACAAATAGTTACCAATCGAGTATTCAGATAGCTCTTTATAAGGCATTATACGGGAGGCAGTGCCGTTCTCCAATTGGTTGGTTTGAGCCATGTAAGGCTAGGATATTGGGCACTGATTTGGTTCGGGATGCCTTGGAGAAAGTCAAGTTGATTCAGGATCGGCTTCGTACAACACAGTTTAGACATAATAGTTATGCTGATATGAGGGCTCATGATGTAGCATTAATGGTGGAAGAGAGGGTTTTGGTTCGGGTTTCAGCCATGAAGAGTGTGATGAGGTTCGGGAAGAAGGGCAAGTTGAGCCCTAGGTATATTGGTCCTTTTGAGATCCTCGAGAGGGTTTTTAAGGTGGCCTACAGACTTGCATTACCACCCAACTTATCAACAGTTCACCCGGTGTTTCATATTTCCATGCTCCGGAAGTATTTTGGTGATCCATCACATGTATTAAATTTCAGCTTAGTCCAATTGGATAAGGATTTGACTTATGTTGTGGAGCCAGTGGCCATCTTGAATAGGCAAGACAAAAGTTGAGGTCACAGAACATTGCATTTGTAAAAATTTAATGGAGGGGTCATCTGGTCGAGGAGGCGGCCTGGGAGACCGAGCACGACATGCAGAGTCGTTATTCTCACCTTTTCGTCACTTCAGGTATGTCTCTATGCACGTTCGAAGACGAACGTTTTTTTAAGAGGGGAGAATACAATGACCTGATCGGTCGTTTTGTGTATTTGAGGCCCGTTTCCCCTTTTGATGCTTCACACATGTGTATTTGTGGTTTTATGACTTGCGGGTTGGTTAGTTTCATTCTAGAAAGGTTTCAGGTTGATTTGGACCCTTTGGTTCTTGGTATAGAAGCCTAAGTTAAAAATGTTACCAATGTTTGACTTTTGTGAAAACGATCCCAGAACGATGTTTTGATGGCTCCGATAGGTTTGTATCATAATTTTGGACTTAGGCGTATGTCCTGAATCTAATTTGGAGGTCCCTAGGTTGATTTGACTTGTTTTGCTAAAAGTTGGCAATTTGAGATTCAAAAGTATTCCCAAGTTTGACTGTAGGTTAACTTTTGGCTATCGGGTTCGAAATTTGGTTTCGGGACTTGGAATAGGTCCATTTTGCTAAATCTTACCTGCAAAATTTAGTGTCATTCAGAGTTGATTTGATATGATTCAGATGCTTGGTTGCAATTCTAGAGGTTCTTGAACCTTTCTTTGAAACTCATGCGTTTTGAGGTCCGATTCATAGTTTTAGCTTTTATTTTTGTTTTTTTTATTGTGCGTGCGAGTTCGTATGATGTTTTAAGACTTGTGTGGGTGTCTGGTTTGGAGCCCCGAGGGCTCGGGTGAGTTTTAGACGTGTTTCGAAAAGGTTTGAACTCAAATAAAAGTTGCTGGTGTGCTGGTGCTGCAGTTGTCGCAGTTACGAGCACCAACATCACAATTGCGAACATAACATGGGTCACACAGATATTGTAGTTGCGATAAATGGTAGGTTCGTGTTTGCGAAGTCTAGGCATACGTGGGTTAGGTTGAATTTTCGACAATTTGGTCGCATTTGCGAGGAGTGCACACTTTGCATTTGCGAGGTCTGTGTCGCAATTGCGACATCTCCTGGGCTTGTCAGGTGCCGCATATGCGAGCCTTCTTTCACAATTGCGAGGGTTTTGTCGTAATTGCAACATCTGCAACTTAGTAAAAGGGTTGGGAGCCGGGATTTCACCTCATTTTCTCTCATTTTAGAACCCTAGACTCGGTAGGAGGCGATTTGGATAAGGAATTTTTATCGACAATTATTAGGTAAGTAATTTTATTAAATTTCCAACTATATTTCATGATTATATATGATATTTAACATTAGATTTCTGAGAATCAAAGAGGAATTTTGGGGAAATTTTTTCCAAGTTTTAAAAAATGAAAATTTGGAATTTGGGAGTCGATTTGGACTCAGATTTAAAATCAAACTACATATATTGACTCGTGGGGTTATGGGCAGTCGGGATCTACCGTTGGAACCGGGTATGGACCGGGCAGGCCCGGGGTCGACTTTTGTTGACTTTTGGGGAATTGAGTAAAGATCATAGCTTTATTAATCGTAATTAGTTTCTCTTGCATTGTCTGATGTTATTAAGTCGTTTTGGTTAGATTTGAGCTGTGCGGAGGTGAATTTTAGGGGAAAAACTATTTTTGAGGGTTGATTTGGCCTAGTTGAGGTAAGTATCTTGTCTAACTTTGTGTGGGGGAAGCTACCCCTTAGGATTTGGGTTGATTGCGGTATTTGAATTATGTGGAAGACGTGTACAAGAGATGACGAGCGTGTACACGGGCTCATATGGTATTTTGACCGGTTTAGACTCGTAGTGTCACGACCCAAAATCCGCGAGAGGTCGTGATGGCACCTAACACCGCCGTCGCGCAAGCCAACAGGGACTAGTCAATTTAATTATTCATTCTAGTACCTAAAAATCGTAATTTTTATTAATGAAACAGCGTGAAACGAAATTTACACGAACTACAGTGGTGAACAACTCGTATGGACCCCCAAAAACCGGTGTTACAAGTGCATGAGCATCAACTAGGAGAATATAATAAAATACAACATATGTGTGGAATATGAGTTAGACAGGAAAAATATAAATAACTCTAATGGAGACTCTGTAGGCTGCGGATCGTAACATGATATGCAGCTCACGGTAAAGCCCCCGAAATAGCCGTGCGTCTGCGCCCAAAGACCATCGGATATGTATGAACCTGCACAAAAGTGCAACAAGTGTAGTATGAGTACGCAAATCAATGCGTATCTAGTAAGTATCTAGCCTAACCCCAGAGAAGTAGTGACGAGGGGTCGACATAGACACTTACTAGTGGTCCAACAAGACAGATGCGGTAAAAGTAAACAGGGAGTCATATATATATATATATATATATATATATATATATATATATATATACATATACATACATACCTACTGGATAGGTCGTTACAGTTCAATCAGGAACAAACTCACAGATGTGCTTGCTTCTTGCCAATTATTACTCACGATTTTATAAGAGTATTTTATAGAAATGCCGAGGCGTACGGTCCGATCCCGTCATAATATGTGCACTGCCGAGGGTTGAACAGCACGAACCATAGATACATCTATTATATTGTCAAGGCGAACGGCCCGCTCCCATGAGAGTGTGATACATAATCTTGCCGAGGCGAACAACCCGATCACATCATAATATGCGCACTGCCGAGGGTCGAACGACATGAACCATAGATGTATCTATTATACTGCCGAGGCGAATGGCCCGATCCCATTAGAATAAGAAACTTTAACGGATCTTTAACCCCACTCACGAATAGACGTGTGAGTTATAAATTTTAAGAGAAACCTTTTGATGAAAACGCATAACGGGAGAGAAATTCGTAAGGGGAGTACAATTATTTTGTGGCTAAGCATGATGCCCATCGAATCTCTACCATATTGAGTCTATTACTCTACACAAGTCTCGTCTCAAGTCGCAACGTAAAATAAAGGAATTAAATAGGCAGGAGACAACTCAAGTAGTACAACTATAGCATGGTGTGAACCTAAGTCTACACGGACATAACATGAATCTAGCTATGCACAGACTCTCGTCACCTTGTGCGTACGTAGCCCCCGCAATAAGTAACATATAACAATTACATCACCTAGGGGTAGTTTCCCCCTCACAAGGTTAGACAGGAAACTTACCTCGCTCTGAAGTTCCAAAACCGGCTTCAAAGCCTCTCTAATACCTCAAATCAAAGCCCGTCGATCCAAAACTATTCAAATAACGTGCAAACCAATCAAAATATATTCTAATACCCATAATTGATCAATTTATATTAATTCCCAACTACGCTTGAAAAGTCTATAAAATCAACCCTCGGGCCCACGGGCCCGAATTCCGAAAATATTTGACGATGAACTCTACCCATAACACTACGAACTCAAATATATAACTTATCCCAAATTCTATGTCAAATTTTATGGTTAAAATCCAAAAATACCAACTTTAGGTTTTCTACTACTATTTTCCATGTTTAAATCCATATATAAACCAAGTATTAACTTGTAATAGGTGGGAATCACTTACCTTGTATTGCTTGATGAAAATCTCCCCTTGAAGCTCTCCAAAAATCACACAACCAAATCAAAATGTGAGAGAAATGGGCTATGTCCCGAAATATAATCCCACTGCCCAGTTCCTTCCTCTACGCGATCGCAGAATGACCCTCGCGATCGCGAAGGCCAAATAGCCCTGGACCAAAAATCTTTGTTTCGAGTTCGTGTTCCTCACGCCGCGTTCGCGAAACCTTCCATCCCCATTGCTTCGCGTTAGTAGGGTAGGCCTCGCGTTCGCGTAGGCCAAAAGGCCTCAGGCCCAGTCCTCCCTTTCCTTCTACGCGTTCGCGACTGCCTCTTCGCATTCGCGTAGGTTCCTCAAGCTCTTCTCCGCGTTCCCGACCTCTATGTTGCGTTCGCGATGAGAAATCTCTTCCATCCCACAAATCCTTCTTCGCGAACGCGATCGCCTCCACGCGTTCGCGATGAAGGACACCAGAACCAGCATAAGCAGTAGCAGAACATGGGGAAATGACTCGAAACCATCCCAAAACACACCCGAGGCCCCCGGGACCCCGTTCAATCACACCAACCGTTATCCTGTTCACAAGAGATAACCCACCCATGAAATTTCATACCGACATCTTCCAACAATGTTGCACCGGGTACAACTACCACGAGTTCAGTAAACCTTCTGAGCCCATGCTCTCCCACTGGCTGCATAAGTCCGTTCTTTCCCCATCCACATCAACTGAGAGCTCAACAATGTCATCTAAGCTCGAGTCATATTGCATCTGAAATGATAATCAAATCTCCACACCCTTATCCATTTCAAGCAAACTCTTTTCTGCCATATTCAATCTCTCTCCGTACAATGACCATCATTCCAAATAAAATACATAGACCAAATCACCTTCCATCACGATTCCCAAACCATCCTACATTTTCTCAAGTCACGCGGCTATCCTACCACATAATCCATATGCAAATCTACCATCCTTACTTCGAATAAACCATCCCCTTTAAGCAACTTCTCGACTTCCGCTCCTGAGACTTGACCGGCAAGTAATTCAACCACCGCAAGACACCTCCCACGTATCATTCCTCATTCTCCATTACCCAAATGTTGCATCAAATCAAAATCTGTCTCTATAGTACATGAGCTAGTAAATTGCTACCAACTCTAAGCATCCTAGAAGATCATCTTTCTCGAGCCATCATATTAGAAATACCAATTCAATCCTGAACCACTGCACACCGCTATTTCTGACAACCGCTTCTCAGGCACCATTTCACAACACCCTGTCCCAAAGGCAAAATCAAAGAAGACCATAACACCGGCGACCGTAATGCGCTCAAACAAGGACTACGACACCGCATCATAATGAAGATTCCACCACACTCAAAAATACCAAGTCCCGTTACCCCTTCAACCAAAACCTAGACATCCACAGTTCGATTGCCTTTTCTTTACTAGAATTAAATGCTGAACCTCTAAATCATGCACCGAGAAATTCTCGTTTCGAGCCATTCACTGCCTCAACACATAAACGAGCACCTCACTATTACACAAACACCATACGATAACAATGTACGAACATCATTGCAATCTGTACATAGCCTCAAAACCATCGAAAATACAGCTGCTGAGCTGAAATGACAGAACATCTTTCCGCAAGGCGACGACAATAGCTTGCCCGAACACGCATGGAAAAACATCCTGCACCACATCTACAGTACCACCACAACTACTCGATGCCCAATAGATAACAAGCGCTCCACGTCGCATAAGATTGAGTAGGAAGGAAATAAAGGCACAAGCCTCAATGGGATCAAACAACACGATGAGGAAATCAAGAAGGGAAGTGCTCCTAACAGCCTTGTAGACTATCAAATATAAGTATAGACGTCTCAGTACCGATCCGCAAGACTCTACTAGACTTTCTCATGACTCGTGAGACCTAAGTGAACCTAATGCTCTAATACCAAACTATCACGACCCAAAATCTGCGAAAGGTCGTGATGGCGCCTAACACCGCGGTCAGGCAAGTCTAACACCGTAGTCAGGCAAGCCAACAGTGATTAGTCAATTTAATTACTCATTCTAGTACCTAAATATCATAAATTTTATCAATGAAATAGCGTGAAATGGAATTTACATGACAGTGGTGACCAACCCGTAGGAACCCCCAAAAACTGGGGTCACAAGTGCATGAGCATCAACTAGGAAAATATAATAAAATACAACATCTGTCTGGAATACGAGTTAGACAGGAAAAATATAAATAACTCTGATGGAGACTCTACAGGTTGCAGATCATAACATGTGATGCAGCTCACGGTAAAGCCACCGAAATAGCCGTACCTCTGCTCCCAAAGACCACCAGATATATATGAACCTACACAAGGTGCAGCAAGTGTAGTATGAGTAGGTAAATCAACACGTACCCAGTAAGTATCTAGCCTAACCCCAAGAGAAGTAGTGATGAGGGGTCGACATCGACACTTACTAGTGGTCCAACAAGACATTTACAGTAAAAGTAAACAGGAAGTCGGAGTAGATAAACGAAATAACAAGTGTAAATACATGGTACAGTCCTCCTCTCAGCAATGACTCAAAACTCTCAGCTAGTAACTACCTCCTCATCGGAGTATATACATATATAATGGACCTTACCGGATAGGTCGTCATAGTTCAATCAGGAACAAACTCACAGGTATGCTGGCTTCTTGCCAATTATTACACACGATTTCATAAGAGTATTTTATAGAAATGCCGAGGCGTACAGCCCGATCCCGTCATAATATGTGCACTGTCGAGGGTCGAACAACATGAACCACAAATATATCTAATATATTGTTGAGGCAAACGGGCCGCTCCCATGAGAGTGTGATACATAATCCTGCCGAAACGAACGGCCCGATCCCATTATAATATGTGCACTGCCAAGAGTCGAACGGCACGAACCAGAGATGTATCTATTATACTACCGACGCAAACGGCCCGATCCGATTAGAATAAGAAGCTTCAACAGGTATTTGACCCCACTCACGAATAGACATATGAGTTATAATTTACGGGAAACCATTCGATGAAAACGCATAACGCGAGAGAAATTCGTATGGGGAGTATAATTATTTCGCGGCTAATCAGGTAGCCTATCAAATCTCTACCATGACGAGACTATCACTCTACACAAGTCTCGTCTCAAGTCGCAACGTAAAATAAAGGAATTAAATAGGCAGGAGAAACTCAAGTAGTACAGCTATAGCATGGTGTGAACCTAAATCTACCTGGACATAACATGAATCTAGCTACGCACGGACTCTCGTCACCTTATGCGTACGTAGCCCTCGCAATAAGTAACACATAACAATTACATCACCTAGGGGTAGTTTCTCCCTCATAGGGTTAGACAGGAGACTTACCTCGCTCCGAAGTTCCAAAATCGACTCCAAAGCCTCTCTAATACCTCAAATCAAGCCCGTCGATCCAAAACTATTCAAACAACGTGCAAACCAGTCAAAATATATTCTAATACCCATAATTGATCAATTTATATTAATTCCCAACTCTGCTCGAAAAGTCTATAAAATCAATTTATATTATTCAAATTTTGGATTCACTGTATTCACGATTTTGCTCACAGTGTATTCAGATGTATTTTATATTAACAGTAGTTAAGTTATTCTCAGTACATATTGTTGTTGTATACAATATATATCAAAGGTTTATACAGTAAGTTAATATAGAGATTGTATCAGGCATAAATACATGATGTATTCATATATCTTAATTTTGTCAATGCAAGTACTTATAGCAAAAAAACTTTACAGCCATATGTGTAGACAGTGCCTCATTCAATGTAAGGATCTCCTGGTTTTTTTTTCAAGCGTTGTGTACGTGTGTGAAGCTTCTTTTCGACTGCTGCAATTCCAACGTCCAAACATCTTCCTAACTTCTTCTAGGAAGTCATATATTGGCAATTTTCTTGCTGATACAAGTGCGGAATTGATTGACTCAGTAATATTTGGCGTCGTAGTCCATCCCCGGTTAACAGGTGCATACAACCTATCCCACTTTTCGTATCCAGCTAATTCCAAGTATTCTTTCACACGAATATCTACCTTCTCCACCTTTTGCATTAGACTATCAAATTCATCCTGAGTGTATGCTTTTGTCATCGAAAAGTATACCTCGCTCAACTTTGCATGACTTTTTTTGAATTTCTTATATATGTTGTTCCATAGATGCCATATACAAGAAAAATGGGGTACTGTAGGATACACTCTCGATACAAATTTGATGATGCTCTCATTCCTATCTGAAACGATGCACATGTTTTCTCGCTCACATATGCTACCTTAAATTGCTCAAAGAACCACAACCAAGCAGCATCATTCTCTGAATCAACAACACCATATACCAGTGGCAATATATGTCCTGTAAATACAATTGCATACAGATATATCATTCAAGTTGTATTAAAAAGTCAAAATACCATATTTTATGTTAATCAAACTTGTATGTATTTTTTTTAACTGACTCACCTGCACCATCCAACGTGTTAGCCGAGAATGTCCCTGTGTATGTCGATTTTAGGTGGCTGCCATCCACAACCATGATGGGTCTATAGTAATCGAACCCCTTTATAAAAGCGTACAACGATATATACAAATACATGAACTCATTTTTAGGTGATTTTTCCATTCTAATATGTGAATCAGGATATGTAATATTCGGTGTATATAAGTACCCTGGTAATTTATTGTATGAATCAGTTGCTTCACCTCTCAAAAAATTCACTGCCTTTTTCTTTAGCGCGCCACGCCGACATGTAACTAACATCTACACCAAAGTCTGATTTCACATCATCAATTATATCCTTTGGCGTGTATTTCCTCTTATGATTAGTAAATTTGGACCTAATCATTCCCCCAATCAACCTACTGGTTGCTTGACGTTGCTCATACACCTTATACTTCAACGGACATGTATGCTTATCATTGAACTCCCTCACTTTGAACATTTGTATTTTGTTAATACTAGAAGCCTTAAATCTCCATTCACAATCCTCAAAAATACATAACAATGTATTGCTGCAAATATATTTGTGTTATGCATATGATTGGTTATGTATGGATAAAATATATACAGATCCTACAACTGATTCGACTACATACACACAACATTTTCATTTGCCAACAAAGTTTTGAATATATAAATATACAATGAAATACAATGTACATTTATTTAATATACTATAAATTATTTTTGAATACATTGCATAAAAAATGTATAAACATACATTAATATAAATAGTTAAGTTCTCATATAAATGTTTCAAAACATTCAATTACAAAAACACTGATACAGAAACATAACATGAAGGAAAGTATATATTATGAATACAACATTATACTTGCTGTATGTTTACCCTTAACTACGGGTAACAATTAAATTAGTACGTGGTATTAAGGATACGTGACTTGGCCTGATACAATTAAAGAATGAACGATAAATAAAGGCTAAATTAAATAAGTGAAAGAGTAAGCAAACCACCAAAGTTGAATAATTCAGCTATGACGGAATGAACAAGAATGAAATAAGTATCTTATGAAGAAAACAGTCAAAATATGCTAACTTTGTATATTGATTATATGTTGTGTGTGGTTTACAATAGGGTTGAATTCTTTATATAGGAGGAGTAAAGAATCCTACACAAGGTAAAAGACCTAATTACAGGGTAAAAAATCCCTAAAGTTATTAGGTTCAACGTCTTTGCTGATTTGGGCCGTGATTCTCGCCGAGATATTTACATGTCACGAGATTTCCGGCCCTTCCGTTATGTGAATCTAATATTTTTACCATAAGATGCTTTACCCGGACCGGCCTCGATAACCTTATCTCGAATGCCTTGGCTTCGAGCTTTATTCCGATGACACCTGATCTCGAACTTCCCTTCTCGAAGTGCCGGTCTCGACCTACAGGAGGGCGACCTCAATCGACACCGATCTTCGAAACCCAAGACTGGTGCTTCCTATGCACTCGATCGTATCCGACCCCATACAGATAGTCCTCTCATTTTTTGGAGAGTAATGACAAGAAACGATATGAGCCGCCACTTTTAAAGATTAGGTTAAGTGGGAACACACTTATAGAGAACGACACGAAGTTCGAAGCGTCAAATCATATAACATAAAAACGTCTTGTTGATGGATGACAGCAGCATGATGACTCACGTGGCCATTATAAAAAAGGTCTTTTCGTGTCCCAGTTGGCGACAAATCCTGTAATTTCTGCAAATACCAATTAATGCTTTCCCATCTCATGTTCCGAACCGCCGCCTTTGAAGAGTATAAATAGCCCCTTCATTCTTCAATTTCCAAGTTTTGCGTCGTTTGAATATTTTCTTGCCCTTGCTTTCGGCAGTTCTGCTCTTCAAGTAAACTTCTTTCATACACTCCCCTTTGCTCGCTTCCCATCTCTTCAAGTCTAATGGCGAAAACATCTAATCTATTCCTCAAAAACAACAACCTTCTTCCTCTCAACCCGCTGAAGAGGTTGAGCCAATCATTGTTGAGGAAACTTTGGCAGAGCCTCCTCTAAAAGCTGTCATACCGGTCGGATGCTTGATCGGCTCCGACTTTAAGGTGGAGAAGGCTTCCTCAGTACCGGGCCGGGGCGAATTGGTCGCTAGGTACATTAGCTCAATCACAAACAAAATCCTTGACAGGGTGAAAACAAAATGTAACTGGGTTGGCAAGGATGTGGTAGTCCCCTCTCTGGACGAGGCGATTACCACTCATATGGAGGGTTATTTGAGCGTTTATACCTACCCCTTCACGTTGGGACCTTTGGACCCCATTATTGTCGCTCTTTGCAAGAGGTACAATGTTACATTGGGTTAGATTCACCCCTCTGTTTGGCGGATAGTTCACCTCTTCTGCTTTTTTGTGTGTAAGGTCGACGGGCACCCCTTCACCGTTGATCATTTACTTCGAATTTACAGTCCCTGAGTCTTCCGAGGGGGACTAATAAAACTTGCTCGCCGGGCCAGCAAAGCCCTGTTTTCGAGCATTGATGAGGACAAGGACCGGGGTTGGATGAGCTGATTCGTTCGAATAAGAACCTCAAACCTTATCCCCGCAGAAGACATGCCGTTCCCTGAAAAGTGGAACATGGACCGTAAGCATCATTTTCATATCTAAATTCATCTATTGTTCTTCCTTTGATATCTTACTGATATATTTTGTAAGGTGTAGCCGTTTCTCAAATGCCGGCTGCGATTCAACACTTGGAGGAGTGGGTCCGGAAAGTGGTAGCTCAGAGGACCTACTAGGAGCGCGCTTGGCGTGAAATATCGAAAGGCCTTTGGGAGGCCAAAAATCATGGTGAGCTCAATAATGTTCTCATTTCTTGTCATATGTGATCGGCGCTGCTGATATCTCACTTCCTCCTTTCTTTGCAGTTCTATCGAAGGATGCTGAATTGAGGCCGACGTCCACCGATAGAGAGGTTCCCTGTCCTTCCCCTGCTTCGGAGAAGGAGGGAGAGAAGGAAAGAAAAGAAGTCCCCGGTCCCTCAGAGCCCGAGAAAAGGAGGGTTAAGAAGAAGAGCATAGCTCGTAGGCCCAGAATTGCCGACCTGGCTATTCGGCTAAGGGACGATTCCGAGGAAGATAGGAACCTCGGTACTTGAAATAATGAACCATCTCGGACAGTCCCCAAGCCGACGGTCGATGAAGTTAGCATCCCTCGAACAGAGGACCTCGAGGCAGGGACGAGGACCGGAGTATGCGCCAATGCAGGGGAAGCAGTACAAGGGATCTCGGACCTCCCAGAGACAATGGACTCTCCCTCTTTTTCGGAGGCAACCCTTAACGAAGCCCGGACTGCAAGGATGCATACGCCGAGCAAAGGCCCGGTACCGGCAGGAGCCTTCGAAGACTTTTTTGATGGAGTGCCATCGGCTGATACCTTCGGGCTCGAAGTGCTGAGAAAGAGTCCTTCCGCCGAGACGAGCGGGGTATCTATCGGTCTTAAGTTAGTCGATAGATTTCCCGCTCTAAGTTCCAATCCTGATCGGAAGAGGATAATAAAGTTCACCATTCCCGAAGATGCTAGGGCTCTAGCTGCGCCCGTGGGCATGGCTAGCTACCTTCGGTGTTTGGTGACTGAAGAGGATCAGGCTGCAATGGATGCGGTGGATGAGGCCTGTTTATTCAATGAAGCTCAACAGGTGGCAAATAAGGTAAAATTCCTCATAGGCTCTGTTTGGCGTCTGTTATCTTATTCTTAGACTTGCACTGACCGTTTTATTTCTTCTCACACTTTGCAGTCTTCGGTGCTTCATCACAAAGCAGTCCTTCGGCTAAGGGAAGAAAAAACACATCGCTAGCGACTCGAAGGGGAGATGTCGAATCTTCGGACCGAGCTGGACTTCATGCGCAGAGAGCATGACAAAGCACTTGACCAGCTGAGGCAGCAACTTGACCGATTAAATCAACTTCGGTCTGCAGTGAGCGAGGCCAAGGCAGAAACTAGTGAATGGAGAGCCAAGGCCGATATATTGACCTCGTAAAAGGAAACCCTCCGGGCTCGCGTGATCCCCTTGGAAGAGCAAGTTTCGGAGGCACAAGAGAGAATGGGGGTTCTGACTAAGAGCACCGATTCACTTCAGTCCCAAGTCGAGACGCTCACTCTGGATCGGGATGTTCTGGTGAACGAGCTGCAATCAGCAAAGTCTGAGATTGCCACGTCCAAAGCCGACGCGAATGATCTAATAGCTCAATACAGAGCTGATGCTGAGGCCGCCAGGAGCAATCAAAGATTTTGGTCGAGTACGCTAAGTGCCAAACCCGCCTTTCCGTCCTCTAGGAGCTGCAAGGTCGAGGCTTCAATCTATCTATCGAGATCGATGAAGCAGCAAAGATTGAAGCCGATGTTAGAAAGCGGGCCTTCCCTGAAGAAGAAGAAGATGATGATGATTCTGATTGACGCTGTCTGTAATACGATACGACCTTTTGTAACATACTTTAATTTGTATATATATAAAAAAGAATTCCCCTTTTTTGTCTGACTTTGCTCTGAAATTTTCAATCTCGCGAATTTTTCTGCCTTTCGGGCTTAGCTAGGATTTATTTCACCATAGATTTTCTTCCTCCATGGCCGATCGAATAAGGCCCACACCTCGAAGGGAGGAGTCGAGATTTGCCTTGATAGGTCTTATTTCTTTCTGATCTCCGTTAATTTGGCAGGACCTTGGTCCGTTAAGAAATTAAATCCGTCTTAACAGATTTCAACCCGATTCGGCCTTAGCCCTTTACTAATTCGGAGTTGCCTTAGTAGGTTTTATTTCTCCTCGAATTTTATTAGTTCGATGTGGCCTTGGCCTATTAAGAAATTGGGATCATGCCTTAGCAGATTTTATTCCCTTTTGAATTTTACTTACTTGATTTGGCCTTGGCCCTTTTAAGAATCGATGTTTTGCCTTGGCAAGCATCCTCGAATTTAACTTGATTCGGCCTTAGCCTTTTATAAATTGGGATTTGCCTAAGTAGGTCTTATTTCCCTTCGAGTTTTGCTAACTCGATATGGCCTTGGCCTTTCAAAAAATTGGGGTTTGCCTTAATAGGTCTTATTTCCCTTCGAATTCCGCGCAAATATTTGAACAATGTTAGTTTTTGATAGTGTAATGAAAATTGAAGAGGCCCTTGGGCTCAGAAACAAAATATCGGTGCCAAAGAAACTTTATTAGCATTCATACGCTTGTACAACTTTGCTTAAGGGGTAGATTGATCTATTTGGGCACGGTACTTTCGACCGTTTGACCCTTACATTGATTCCTAATGATCTACGAGGAGTCCCCCCGAATTGAAGTAGCTAAGCAAAGATTCGAAGTAGACAAGCAATCTCCAGATATTCAAGGTCGCTCGAAGTTGTGCACCAAATACCATTATCTTCGATGAGCGACCGATCTAAGTTAGCACGATTCCTGGTTGCCTCATTAAAAACCTTACCGTAAAACCCAGTTTGGGACAAAACCGGTCGAAGATAGCGTAGGGCCCTTCCCAGTTTGGTCCTAGTTTTCCTTCCTTCGAATCTCGAGTGTTGGGTGTAATTCTTCTGAGTACCAAGTCCCCAGTATTGAAGTATCGGAGATGGGCTCTCTAATTGTAATACCTTTCAATCTTTTGTTTTTGCGCCGCCATCCGAACAAGGGCCGCTTCCCTTCTTTCATCCAATAATTCCAGGCTGATGTTCATAGCTTCTCGGTTCGATTCTTCAGTTGTGTATCGGAACCTGATGCTCGGTTCGCCTACCTCGACTGGTATTAATGCTTCAGCACCGTAAACTAGGGAGAATGGAGTGGCCCAGGTGCTGGTTTTCTCGATCGTGCGATATGCCCATAGAATTTCGGGCAGTATTTCCCTCCATTTTCCCTTTGCGTCGGCTAACTTTTTCTTCAAGTTTTGAATTATGGTCTTGTTGGTTGACTCGGCTTGCCCGTTGCCGCTGGAGTGATATGGAGTTGATAATATTCTCTTGATCTTGTTGTCTTCGAAGAACTTTGTTACTTTGCTGCCAACGAATTACTTGTCATTATCGCATACGACTTCCGATGGCATCCCAAATCGGCAGATAATATGATCCCATATGAAGTCGATCACTTCCTTTTCCTTGACCTTTTCATATGCCTGCGCTTCCACCCACTTGGAAAAGTAATCAGTCATAAAAAGAATAAATTGAGTTTTACATAGTGCACGAGGGAGGGGGCCGACGATGTCCATCCCCCACTTCATGAATGGCCATGGCGATAGGACCGAATGCAATGTCTCTCCGGGCTGGTGAATCGTTGGTGCGTGCCTTTGGCACTTGTAGCACTTGCGTACGAACTCCTTCGCATCTTTCTCCATATCGATCCAATGGTTACCGGCCCAAATTATTTTTCGAACCAAGGATTCGGAACCGGAGTGACTGCCGCATGTGCCTCCATGTATCTCCCTTAAGATGTATTCGATGTCGCCGGGCCCAAGACATATGGCGAGGGGACCTCCGAATGTTCTTCTGTATAGGGTTCCGTCGCCGGACAAACAGAATCGGGATGCCTTTGTGCGTAACGCTCTTGATTCTTTGGGATCCGATGGGAGCTTACCTGAACTGAGATATTCTATGTATTTGTTCTTCCAATCCCAGGTCAAGCTTGTTGAGTTAATCGGGCGCCAAACTGTCTACCCTTAACTACGGGTAACAATTAAATTTGTACGTGGTATTAAGGATACGTGACTTGGCCTGATACAATTAAAGAATGAACGATAAATAAAGGCTAAATTAAAAGAGTAAGCAAATCGGCGAAGTTGAATAATTCAGCTGTGACGGAATGAACAAGAATGAAATAAGTATTTGATTAAGAAAATAGTCAAAATATGCTAACTTTGTATATTGATCGTATGTTGTCTCTTCTTTACAGTAGGGTTGAATTCTTTATATAGGAGAAGAAAAGAATTCCATACAAGGTAAAAGACTTATTTACAAGGTAAGAAATCCCTAAAATCACTGGGTTCGACGTCTTTGCTGATTTGGGCCGTGATTTCCGTCGAGATGTTTACAAGTCACGAGATTCCCGGCCCTTCCGTTACACAAATCTGATGTTTTTACAATAAGATATTTTACCCGAACCGGTTTTGATATTATTACCTCGAACGCTTCGATTTCAAACTTCGTGCTGATGACGTCCGATCCAAGACTTCCCTTCTCGATGTCCCGGTCTTGGCTTACCGGAGGGCGACCTCAATCGACACCGATCTTCGAAACCCAAGACCGGTGCTTCCTATGCACTCGATCGTATCCGACCCCATACAAAGGTACTTATGACTGATGACATAGCAAAAAGAGTTGAGCTTCGGACTACTACTTCAATTTTTCTAACCATTTCCTTGATCTTATTCCCTCGGATTACACTCTCATTTTCTACATATTTTAGCAAACAGAATGAGCGATGGCATTGTACTACTAATTAGTACCCTAATATTTCCTATATATTGGTCATTCCTAAATATTGGTGGAATTGAGAAAGATGGAGGGAGGTGAACAAACAAACTTGGAGTCACCACCATGGGTGGTTGCCTTAGTCTGCACTGTTATTGTTGTTATATCTCTTGCTGTTGAAAGATTTCTTCACTATGCTGGCAAGGTAAGCAAACTCATGACTTAAAGCCTATTTGGCCAAGCTTCCCAAGAGGTCAAAAGTATTTTTTTTTTCTTTCTCAAAAGCACTTTTTTTTTTAAAGTTGAGGTGTTTGGCCAAGCTTTTTTGGGGGAAAAAGTGTTTTTGGGAAGAAGCAGAAGCAGTTTTTGAGAAGCAGAAAAAAATAGCTTCTTCCCAAAAGCAGAAGCAGAAGCAGAAGCAGTTTTGACTTTTCTTCTTACCAAAAATACCCTTAACAAAATATAGATATACCAAAATAACCGTTAAACCTAATACTTAGGATATTAATATATAAATATTTCTTATTATTTTTAGGATAACTTTCTAATATATAGTGACTTTAGGGGTGAATGCTTTTATATTTGTCGAATGTTTTTTAATATATTTAACTTATATTATAAGAACTAAGTACTTTTAAATTTTATTTTCATATTTTACTTAAATAAAATGAAAAGATTTAATTGTTGCCTGTAATAATAAATTTTAAAAGATTATTTATTTACTTATAATATTAACTATTAAGTAAATCTATTCATGTCCTTTTTCGTAATTTGATACTTAAAAGCACTTTTTGAAAAACTTGACCAAACACAAATTATTGCTCAAAAGTGCTTTTCAGAGTAATTAGCCAAACACAAACTGCTTCTCTCCAAAAGTACTTTTTTCCAAAAGCACTTCTCAAAATAAGCTGATTTCTTCAGCTTGGCCAAACAGGCTATTAGTAAGTCTTTTCCCGCTCAAATGCATTTAATCATTGACTAACAATCATGATCATTCCTCGATCACCGCTATACAAAGGAAGAGGTTGGATTAGGAGCGTTTTCAATATGATTCTTTTCCTGTATTTGTTCGATAAGAAATGCAAGTCAGTTTTGTCCACTTTCTTCTTCCCCTATGTAAAATGATCAAAATGCAAAGCGCTCTCCTTTTTTAGTATTTTTTATGGATAATAACATGTTTGAATTGAACTGCACATCAGCCTTACTTACTCGACTAGTCTTTATCTAACAATATGAGTAATTTGTGATCTTCTGTCTCACAGTATTTGCTCAAGAAAGAGCAGAAGCCTAGCAAAAGATCAAAGAATATGAACTTTTGGTTTCAAATGCTGGCAGCCATCATCAATTGTTTAGCAAATTGGTCAATGGAAAGTTGACATATCTGATTATTGGTCTCCATTCCAAAAACTTGATATTTGACACATAGTTAATGCTGTAGGAATTTATATCTCTACTTTTGACTGTACTTCAAGGCAGAATCCTTAGAATATGCCAATAGTTGGCTTCTATTAGAAAACATCACTTTTGGGCCTAGTACACCCGTAAAGGGTGCTAGCTAATAAATCGGCTCATTAGTTACTCTAACCCTAAACCCTAATAATAGCCTATATAATTACTATGATAGGTGTTGAAAAGATACGCTTTTCATAATACCAAAACAACTAGGGTTTAGTAATGAGGTTCTTTTGCATCAAGAAGGATAGCTAGGTTTTGGAAACATAGGAGTTCATTCGTCTTGTGAGGATTCCCAAAGAACATTAATTGGAGTTGTGGTTACTATATACGATCCACTTACGCTAAGGAGAAAATCTGTAAGTCTACTAAATCGATTTATTACATTAGTATGAGAGCCAATGTGCTCGTTTTCTGGTCGTATGATTTGTTGATACGCAATACATGATCTTTTAGGCTTTTATTGTAGAACCTATATATTAATTTCGTTATTTCATGTTGAATCTTTTTATTTATTGCATGAAAACCTTAGGGCTTTTAAAGATCTCATCAAGAGCTTTCCGACAATAGGTAGATAAAATATTTGGCCATATAGTTTGTGAGAAATTGAAGTTTTAAGTTTTAGGGTTTATGAATGCGAGTTTAACCCTAAAAATTTGTTTATTCATGTTTCATGCAATTTTTGTACGACGTGAAATATATTTACAACATATTTTTAAGCAAAACTAATTCATCAATTGTGTTTTTCTTCAGAAAAACAATCATCTTTGTAATGAATATCGAATTAGGGTTTGTTCGGATGAAAAATAATTTATTTGATTATATGAATTAAATTTTAGGTCATTTTCAATGGAATTAATTATTCAAATTAGTCCTAAAACATTTTTGGACTTCAACTAGTGTTTTAAACTGTAACGACCCGACCGATCATTTTGTGTATTGTAGTCCTGTTCCCCTATTTATTGCCTCTTCTATGTTCGTTTGTGGTTATGTGACATGTCGGGGTGGTTGGATTGCTTTCGGGAAAGTTTCGAAATGAATTGAAACACTTAGTCCCAATGTTGAGAGCTTAAGTTGAAAGAGTTAACCTGAGTTTGACTTTTGTGTAAACGACCCCGGAATGGAGTTTTGATGGTCTCAATAGCTTCATATGGTGATTTTGGACTTAGGCGTATGTCCAGATGTTGATTTGGAGGTCCATAGGTTGATTTGATGCTTTTTGGCACAAGTTGAAAAGTTGAAGGTTTGGAAGGTTGAGAGGTTTGACCGAGAGTTGACTTTGTTGATATCGGGTTCGGATTTTGGTTTTGGGAGTTATAATAGGTCCGTTGTGTCGTTTGGGACTAGTGTGCAAAATTTGAGGTCATTTGGAGTTGATTTGATATGGTTCGACATTAGTTTTAGAAGTTGAAAGTTTATTAGTTTTATTAGGTTTGTATTGGGGTGTGATTCGTGATTTTTATGTTGTTTGATGTGATTTGAGGCTTAGAGTAAGTTCATAATGTGTTTTTGGACTTGTTGGTATATTTGGATGGTGTTCCGGGGGCCTCGGGTGTGTTTCGGATGGTTGACGGATCATGTTGGACTTGGGAGGATTGCTGAAGGTTCCTGATGCTGGTGCAATCGCACCTGCGTGGCTTTGGTTGCAGGTGTGGTCTCTTGTCCGCGTCTGCGAGGTCGGCTGGATGGGGGAAAGGTCGTAGATGCGAAGGTGTTCCGCAGAAGCGGATGCGCTTCTGCAAGTAAGAGTCTGCAAGAGTAGAGCTTGGCTGGAGCTGGGAGGAGCGCAGGTGCAAGGCTTTTTCCGCATCTACGAGTTTGTAGATGCGTACGTGTGAGCACATATGTGAGATTGGAGGGAGGCTTGGGAGTCTATAGATGCGAAAGGATTTCTCACAGATGCGGAAGGATTGGTCACAGAAGTGATCCTGCAGGTGAGAAGATGGGACTGCAGATGCGCTTGGTCAGGATTTTAAGTGGCTTTTGGAGATGCGGAATTTTGACAGCAAAAGTGGTGTTGCAAGTGCGACTTAGGCAGCCGCAGGTGTGAATCGCTGGGCAGAAGGTTAAACCGAGGGTTTGAGTCATTTCTCTCATTTTTGACTTGTGGAGCTCAGCTAGGGGCAACTTTTGAGAGGGTTTTTGCTACAATTGAAGAGGTAAGTGAAGTTTAATCACTTTTGATGTTAGATATTGATTACCCATTGATTATTGCACATAGTTAATGTGAATTTGAAGTGAAATTTAGAGATTTTACACTATGTTATTGGAGAGTGAGATTCGGTAATTTGGTAGTCGATTTGTTGATGGAATTGGGTGAAATTAGTATGGTTAGACTCAAAATTGAATGGGTGTTCGGGATTTGTGAATTTTGTCGGGTTCTAAGGTGTGGGCCCGAGGTTGACTTTTTGGGTTGACTTTGCGTGTTTGATTCATGACCTTAGCTTTATCTTGTGAATTATTTTCTATAGCTGTTATTGATGGTATAAATTTGCTTTCCCTAGATTCGAGTCGCTCGGAGGACGATTCGCGAGCAAGGGCTTTTTGTAGTATTGATTTACGTATTTTGAGGTAAGTAACACTTCTAAACTTGAATTTGAGGGTATTTAACCTTGGAAATTAGGTTATATGAAAGGCATTGGGGTGATGTACACGCTTGGTGACGAGCGTGTGTATGTGCACCGGTGTGTTCCTGATTTGAGGTGGCTTTTAGACTATTACCGAAATTGCTTTGCTATCATACATTATTATACTCGTGTATTCCGTACTTGTTCAGTTATTTGACCTGTGATTCACGTTAGACATCATGTCTAGGCTATGTGCTATATGTTTGAGACTTAATGTGGCTATTCTTTCCATTTCTAAGCTATTTGCCTTATTTGTATACATGTTCTCAGTCATGATACTATATCCGTGTATGATATCTCTGTCTCAGAATTTCTTATTTTATTCCTCACATGTTGTTGATGCATCCTATGTGTAACACTGTTAAATTGAGTATTGTGAGATGTGTTTATCTAAGACTTGAACGGTAAATGACTGAGTTTGGGCCATAGAGCCAGTTTGGTATTGATTTTGAGGTGACGTGTGCGACAGGCCCATATTGGGCTAAATGTTATTGTTTTGGGGAGACGCATGCACCAAGCCTCACTATTGGGCTAAATTATTTTGATTAGTGCTTGGGTAAGATCCGCCCCTCCGATATCTGACATGCAAGCATTTGGCGCAGACATAGTGTTTTATATATGTGCTTGATGATGGGCAGTTATGCCAGGCACTCGTATAGTGCTAAGTGTGAATATTTTGATGGATCTACTGTGATATTGTTGATATAACATGTATACTTGACATGTAGGCTTAAAGATGTACCTTCCTCATTCTAGCTGTAAAAGAAATGCTTTATCTGTGTTGGGCCTTAACTGTTATACCTGAAAGCATGCCTACATTTCTGAAATGTGAACAAGCTGAACATAATATCCGTGAGCTACCCGTTTGTACCGTTTCCCTTGATATTCTGAGCTGTTACTATTATTGACATTGGCATTTGACTATTGTTTCTGAGCTCGTCACTGCTTTCAGCGTAAGGTTAGTGTTATTACTTATTGAGTACATGGGGTCAATGGTACTCATACTATACTCTGTACTTCGTGTGCAGATCCAGGTACATCCTGTCGAGGCGATTTCCAGAGTTGAGTTGCTAATAGCTTTTGGAAGACTACAAGGTAGCTGTTATGTCGTCCGCGTCCTTGAAGTTCTTTTTCAGTTATTTCTATCTTTACTATTCTATTGTTCAGATAGTTGTGTCAGAGGATTTTGCTTGTATCTTATTATTCAGTAGTGCTCGTGTACTCATTGACACCAGATTTTGGGATTGGTTGTAGTAGTATTATGGCTATATTTCTAGATATTTCATGATGTTTTCACTGTTCAGTTTATTAAACATTGTTTTATCAAATTGATTGTTCTCATGTGACTGTTGGCTTGCCTAGCAAGTAGTGTTAGGCGCCGTCGCGGCTCCGGTGGGAGTTGGCTCATAAGTTGGTATCAGAGCGCTAGTTGCTTAGATTTCACGAGTCATGAGCAAGTTTAATAGAGTCTTGCGGATCGGTATGGAGACGTCTGTACTTATCTTCGGGAGGCTGCCAAACTGTTAGGAAACTTCAGTTTCTTACATTCTTGTCATGCAGATTTGTTATTTCTGAAGCTTGAAACTTGACTCTTCTATTCTCTCACAGATGGTGAGGACACGTACAACCAGATCAGGCAGACGATCACCAGTACCACCAGTTAGGGTCGCGAGAGGCTGGGGCCACGGTAGAGGCCGAGGTGTGGCTCGCACTACAGCTAGAGCAGCACCTGTGGAGCCACCAGTTGCTCCAGTTGAGGAGCAGGTACCAATTGTTATTGAGCTGGTGGGAACAACTCAGGCACCAGCAATGCCCATTGTTATTCCTGGCCTTCAGGAGGCCTTGGCCCAGATTTTGACTGTGTGCACGAGCCTGGCTTAGGCGGTTTTGATTCCAGTTGCAGCAGCTACCTAACAGGCTGGGGGAGGTGCCCAGACTCCCGCCGCCCTTACTCTTGAGCAGTTAGCTCCGAGCCATCAGACACTGGGGGTACTACCAGTTCAGCCGGCTGCTGCTCGGACCAAGGTTGGTCTGCCCATGAGTGATGAGGTGTAGAAGAGTTTGGAGCGGTTTGGGAGGCTTAAACCTCCAGAGTTCAGCGGAGAGGAGTCAGAGGACACTATGGATTTTCTACATCAGTGTCAACAGATTCTTTGTAGAACGAGTCTTTTAGAGACTATTAGAATCATATTTATCACTTTTAGCTGACAGGGATGGCCTACAGATGGTGGCATGCTGTTGGCCTAAGTGAAGTTTGTTTCGATGATTGACAAAGGGAACTCAAGCATGAACCAGGTCCATACACAGTGTACACAGACGCGGGCAGATTCGAGCACATGGCATGCACGTGAAAGAGATAAGCTTAAGTGGTTATATCGGATATCTCCTGAACGAAAAGGTTGCATAAATTATAAGGAGAATGACTCCTTACTCAAAGAGAACTCTATCATAGATAAGGGAGGAGTTAGAAGTTGAAGATAGCTAGAACTCTTCCACCAAGGAAGAGTAAATCATTAGACTTCTAGTTATTTCCTATTCTACTAACTCTATATATTTCAGGATGTTCTCATTTTACAGGCACGCACAAGTGCTGAAGTTAAACATGAGTTGAGAGCAAAATAGCAAGACATTTTGCAAGCAATTCCTGTGTGATTCAAGCATTCAAACCCGAAGCTACATGAACCAGATAGAAGAACCAGTTCCAAGCGTCTGTCTTTTATTCTAGTTCAATTGTAGTAGGGCTTTTGAGTTGTACGTTTCAACTTTCTTTAGAAGCATTTGTACTAGGTACTTTGAGTGTAGTGTTCAAGTTTGAGTTAACTTGAAATTATCGTAATAGTCTGAGGCTGGTTGCCACAAAGGTTAGAGGTAATCGTTAGGTTTACAAAGAGTTTTGTAAATGCTGTTTTTGGCTCAGTGATTTAGTGAATTGTTAGGAAAAATCCTACTGGGTAGTAGGTCGTGGTTTTTTCACCTTTTAAGCCATGTGTTTTCCACGTAAAAGTACTTGTTTTCTTTTCTTTCTGCATTTATTATTCCGCAACAGTAGTATAAAGAACACATAGAAGAACCAGGTCCTTCTATAGTATGCACGCGAAAAACTGGACACCACACAGATCGCCCCTCCTCTTGTGGTATTGAAGTATAAAATATCAATTGATATCAGAGCAGGTTATCCTTGAAGAGGCTAACACCTTAGTAGAAGATCAAGATGAGTGCACCACCTGGAAATTGGGAAGGACAATCCACTACTAGGCCACCACTCTTTAATGGCCAGTACTACTCTTGGTGGAAGAATAGAATGAGAGATCACATTCAAGGGGATGACTATGAACTATGGGACATTATTCCACTGGCAACCTTGAAGAAAAATGCTAAAGGAGTACATGTGCCAAAAACAAGAGCGGATTGCAATGTTGAGCACTTGAAGAAGTGGGAGAAGAATGCTAAAGCCAAGAAATGGCTTGTTTGTAGGCTTGGCCCAGATGAGTACAGCAAAATCCAAGGCTATTCCACTGCTAAGAAAATTTGGGACACACTACAAGTAGCCCATGAAGGAATGGCTCAGGTAAAGAGATCCAGAAGAACTCTACTATATTCTCAGTATGAGAACTTCGTTATGAAGGATGGGGAGACCATTCAGGAGATGTACACAAGGTTCACTACATTGAAAAATGAACTAAAATCTCTTGGAACGATTATCCCTAAAGAACAGAGGGTTAAGAAGATACTTACTAGGGTCTTTCCAATCACTTGGGGAAGCAAGATCACCGCCATCCAGGAGTTAAAGAACATTGCCACTCTCCCACTAGATGAATTAATTGGGAATCTCACTGCCTAACTTAGGAGACAAACTAGGAAAGGAGCTTGGCACTCAGAATCACTGAAGGTTCTTATCCGGAAGATGGTGAAATAGATATGATCACCAAAGATTTCAAGAAGTACCTGAGTAGAGGAAAGGGTTCTTCAAGAAGTTGAAGCTACAACAAGGCAAAGGCTCTTGAGAAGCAAACCAATGATGGCTGCTACAAGTGTGGGTAGATGGATTACCACATCAAAAACTGTCCTTTTGCGGGAAATTAAGTGGAAGGAGGAAAGAGCTGAACAAAGGAACAGGAAGAAGGAACAGGTTCAACCGAAGAAAAGAAACAACAAAGGATCAACCAAGGCTATGGTCACTGCTTGGGGAGAAAGCTCAGATGATGATGATGATGATGAACGAGCACTTATGGCCATTGGAGAATCTGATGGAGAAACTGAGGTAAGTGTCTTTCATCTCAAAGACAAGATTAAATTTTTGTCTAAGGAAAGGTTATCTGAGTTACTACGAGAGCTAATTGATGAATCTGAGGATATGAATAATGAAAAGGAACAACTATCAAAAGAATGTGTGATTTTGAAAGCTAAGTGCAAAAACCTAGAACTTAGGGCTTGTGAAACTGAAAATGAAAATACCGCGTTGAAAACCAGGTTCATGCACTTGACACAAATGTCTAAAACTTAGATATGAAAATCTATAATTGAAATTAGGAACAGGTAAAAACACAGCTGAACACACACAACTCACTTTAGAAGAAAATGTAGGAAAAATGAAAAATGAGTTGTATAAGAGGGATGAACAGGTAAGAGTTCTAAAGGAGGATCTGAACAAGGCCAAGCATGAGCCAGACAGAACTTGTGAATGGAACAGGTCCTCTGATGCACTTTCATGGCTACAAGAACATCATAGTAGCAACTGAGGAGGACTTGGTTTTGGGAACTCTGCACCTAAGTTGGATCCCAAAAGTAAGTACCTCACACTCTCTGAGAACAAGATTTGCATACACTGTGGTAACACTGGTCACTATAAGAGTGAATGCACTGTAAAAGAGAAGGCAAATCAAAAGAATAAAAAGTTTGTTTTAGGGAAAAATAGACTGCCAAGTTGGGCTAAAAAGAATTTGATTTATCTTTGTGCCTATAGAAAGGGACCAAACTAGTTTGGATTCCTAATACTAACCCATGATTTCTTTTTGCAGGTCCAAGTGAAGGGGAGCAGCCAAATATAGTGCATGGATAATGGCTGTTCAAAGCACATGACGGGAAGCAAGAACCAATTCTTTTCACTTGAGGATCTTAAGGGAGGTACTGTCTCCTTTGGAAATGGAAATAAAGGTGAGATCATTGGGACTGGAAAAGTTGGTAAGTCTGATTCTCACTCTATTGAGAATGTATACTTGATAGATGGACTGAGTACAGTCTAATAAGTGTACCACAATTGTGTGATAGAGGTAACATGGTAGCCGTCACCTCTACAAAATACTTTGTGATTAATCCTACCACTGACAAGATAGTTTTGCAGGCAAAAAGAGTGAATAACATATATGTTGTGGATCTATCCAAACTTTCAGATAATGAACTCACTTGCTTAAGTGTGTTGGATAATGATCCCCTCCTTTGGCACAAGAGACTTGGACATGCTAATCTAAGTCAACTCAACAAACTAGTCTCCAAGGACTTGGTGATAGGGCTGCCTAATATTAAGTTCAAGGAAGATAAATTTTGCGAGGCTTATGCAAAGGGAAAGCAGGTAAGATCATCTTTCAAAAGAAAGAAAATGCTAAGCACTACAAGGATGATAGAATTGGTCCATATGGATCTGTGCGGACCAATGAGAACATTGAGTAGAGGTGGTAAAAGATATGTTATGGTGCTTGTTGATGATTACTCTAGGTTTACTTGGACACTGTTTTTAACATCTAAAGATGAAGAATTTGACATGTTCACTTCCTTTGTTATAAAAACTCATAAACGACTAGGTAATCAACTTTCATCAATTAGGTCTGACCATGGTACTGAATTTGAGAATGCTAAATTTGCTGAATTGTGTGATGAGCATGGTATAAATCATAGCCTTTCTGCTCCTAGGACTCCACAACAAAATGGAGTAGCTGAAAGAAAGAATAGAACATTGGAAGAAAAGGCTAGGACTATGCGACTCTTTAGTAAACTGCCCCATAACTTCTAAGCAGAAGGTGTGAACAATGCTTGCTACATCAAAAATAGATGCATGACTAGACCTCTTATCGAGAAGACTCCCTATGAGTTACTTAAAGGGGGAAAGCCAAATATATCCCATCTTAGGGCATTTAGATGCAAGTGTTTTATGCATAATAATGGTAAAGACTCCCTAAGTAAGTTTGATCCCAGAAGTGATGAGGGAGTACTCATGGGATATTCTTCACATAGTAAAGCTTATAAGATATATAACAAAAGAACTATAGGTGTAAAATAAAGCGTACATGTTGTTTTTGATGAAACTAACATTATTTCTGAGAGGCAGGAACAAGATGTTGTAGAGATTGGGGTGATAAGAAATTCAAATAATGAAATAATAGTCAAGCCTGAAGCTGAATCATAGGAAGGAACATGTCCTTCCACCCTGGGCAACCTAATAGGGGGAACTGAACAGAGAGGAGTTGATCCTCAAACCTCGAGGAACCTATCCATGAACCTGTAGCTCAGCAACATATTATTGAAGGAACATCTAAGGGAAACCAGCTAGTTGTGAAACCTTACAAGTATCAAAGTTCTCATTCCATTGAGAACATAATCACTGATCCAACCTCTGGAATCAAAACCAGATCTTTTTTGAAGAATCTTTGTACTTTTGATGCTTTTTTATATCTTATTGAACCTAAAAATATTGTTGAGGCTTTACAGGATGCATATTGGGTGAATGCAATGCAAGATGAACTCAACCAATTTGAGAGAAGTCAAGCATGGCATCCTGTACCAAGACCCAAGGACATATTAGTAATTGGCACAAAATGAGTCTTCAAAAAAAAACTTGAGAAAGATGGAACAGTTACAAGGAACAAGACAAGATTGGTGGTTCAAGGATATAGTCAAGAGGAGGGCATAAACTTTGATGAGATATTTGCTCCAGTTGCAAGATTGGAAGCAATTAGACTCCTTATAGCCTTTGCTGCTTACATGGAATTCACTCTCTATTAGATGGATGTCAAGAGTGCCTTCCTCAATGGCTATCTAAAGGAAGAAGTGTTTGTCAGAAAACCTCCGACTTTGAAAGCAAGGAATGTCCTGATCATGTGTACAAGCTTGAAAGGTACTTTATGGGCTCAAGCAGGCTCCAAGAGCATGGTAAGAAATATTGTCAAAGTTCTTGCTTGAGCATCTCTACAAGAGAGGTAAAATTGACAATACTTTGTTCTTGAAAGAAAAAAGTAAAGAACTCTTGGTAGTTCAGATATATGTTGATAATATAATCTTTGGAGCAACTAATGATAAGTTAAGTAAAGAATTTCTAAACTAATGGGAGTTATCCTTTTGGCAAGTAGGTGATGTGCCTACTTGTCACCTACCAGTCTGCGCGGTATCGAAAAAATGCGAATATATCTATACTCCAATGTTATATCAACGAACAGTTTAATTTGTTGGAAACTAGAATCGTAGATCTTCAATTTGGTAGGTAGATCATCCCGTAATTCCAAGTACATTGGGAGAAATGCGCAGCTACATTTGACCTAATTTTCAGCATATTTATGAGTGTAACTTGTGATGATCTTTGCCAACTTTTGTTCCACAACTCGCTTGACTTTAAAACATAATACACGACTATCATAAGACTAAAATAACTCATAACATAACCTCTTTATCATTTTGAGCACCCTAGCCTCACCCTAAAAGTACATGTTATATCATTTCCAACTTGTCTACTTTCGACGAAACTTATTTTGTTCAATTCGTCTAGCTTCTAAGCGTTCCAACCCTCTTGGTACTTGAAGTTCATGATCTTAAATAATTGTAACCTCCAAGTTAACATGATTAACTTACTTTATGTACTTACAAAAACGATATCATTTAAGAGCTTTCATCAATTGACTAACGACGTACTCTCACGTATGAAAATATGGGGTATAACAGTCAGTTACACACAACAGAGGTCGTCCTTTCAGGCCCGCCCAGATGACTCGTAAAGTTTATTCTGGTGCATCAGCTAGCCACGTTCGTATAAAACTCACCCGATTCAGTTATCTTTCAGTGCACTTCTAGCTCAGAGCTCATACCATACTCCATCAGTTCGGGGTTCATCAGTATTGGGTTCTTCTAGTGGCTATTCTAGTTTTCGGGTTCTGATTCAAACCCCACCATTATTTTCAGCTCGAAGTTGTTACGATTTTGTGGAGAGTTGGGGCATGTGAGGAAGTATTATCCCCGTCATTACAGAGGTCCAATGCATCAGGGAGGCCAGTCTATGACCCCTACACCAATTGCTACACCACCCCCTCAGCCAGCTCGGGGTGGAGGTCGTACGGGTTGAGGTCGCCCTAGAGGGGGAGGTCAGATAGGTGGTGGTCAAGCTCGTTTTTATGCATTTCTTACCAGACCAGAGGCAGTTGCTTTCGATGCTGTAATCACAAGTATTGTTTCCGTATGCCACAGAGATGCTTTTGTAATATTTGACCCTGGTTCCGCTTAATCATATGTGTCATCACACTTTGCTCGTAATTTGGATATCCTTTGTGATTCCTTAGCTATGTTTGTTCATGTATATATGCCAGTGGGTGATTCTATTGTTGTGGACCATGTATATCGGTCGTGTGTGGTGACTATTAGGGGATTTGAGACGAGGCTCGATCTTTTATTGCTTAGCATGGTTGATTTTGACGTGATTTTGGGCATGGACTAGTTATCGCAATATAACTCCATCCTTGATCATCACACTAAGATCGTGACGTTGGCGATGCTGGGAGTGCAGAGGTTGGAGTGAAAAGGCTCTGCGTATTATGTTCCTAGTATAGTGATCTCCTATTTGAAGGCTCAACGGATGGTTGAGAAGGGATGTTTGGCATATTTGGCCTTTGTGAGGGATTTTAGTGCTGATAATCCTACCGTTGAGTCAGTTCCAGTAGTGAGAGATTTCCTAGATGTTTTTCCAATAGACTTATCGGGCATGTCACCCGACAGGGACATTGATTTTGGTATTGACTTGGTATTGGGCAATTAGCCCTTCTCTATTTCACTGTACCGTATGACGCTTATTGAGTTGAAAGAGTTGAAAGAATAGTTGCAGGAATTACTTGATAAGGGCTTCATCAGACCTAGTGCGTCACCTTGGGATGCACAAGTTCTGTTTGTAAAGAAGAAGGATGGTAATATGAGTATGTGTATTGACTACAGGCAGCTGAACAAGGTTACTATTAAGAACAGGTACCCACTACCGCACATTAATGACTTATTTGATAAGCTTTTGGGTGATAGAGTGTTCTCGAAGATTGATTTGAGGTTTGGGTATCATCAGCTGAAGATTTGAGATTCATATATTCCAAAGACGGCTTTGAGGACTCGCTATGGTCACTACGAGTTTCTAGTGATGTCTTTTTGTCTGAACAATGCCCCATCAGCCTTTATGCACTTGATGAACAGTGTGTTCCAGTCATATTTTAATTCTTTCATCATAGTATTCATTGATGATATATTGGTGTACTCACGCAGCCAGGAGGATCACTCGCAGCATATGAGGGTCGTACTCTAGACTTTGAGGGAGAAGAAGCTATGTGATAAATTTTTCAAGTATGAGTTTTGGCTTGATTCAGTGGCTTTTTTGGGGCATGTGGTGTCTAGTGAGGGAATCAAGGTAGATCTGAAGAAGATACAGGCAGTTCAGAGTTGTCCTAGACAGTCTTTAGCTACAAAGATTTGAAGCTGTTTGGGTTTGGTAGGTTATTATCGCCGTTTTGTTGAGGGTTTCTCGTCTATTATTGCACCTTTGACTAGATTGACCCTAACAAGTGCTCCTTTCAGATGGTCGAAGGAGTGCGAGGAGAGCTTTCAGAAGCTCAAGACTGCATTGACTATAGCCTCAGTGTTAGTGTTGCCTACTGGTCCGGGGTCTTACACCGTGTATTGTGATGCATCGCATATTCGTCTTGGCGTGATGTTGATGCAGGATGGTAGGGTGATTGCTTACACGTTCCGGTAGTTAAAGTTTCATGAGAAGAATTACCCTGTGCATGACTTAGAGTTGGAAACTATTGTTCACGCTCTGAAGATTTGGAGTCACTATTTGTACGACGTTCCATGTAAGGTCTATACCGACCATCGGAGTCTCCAACACTTGTTCAAGCAGAAGGAACTTAGTTTTCTGTAGTGAAGATGGATAGAGTTGCTGAAAAACTATGATATCACCATGTTATATCATCCAGGGAAGGCCAATTATGGTGGCCGATGCATTGAGTAGGAAGGCTGAGAGTATGGACAGTCTGGCATATTTAACGGTAGCAGAGAGGCCACTAGCCATGGATGTTCAGGCTTTGGTCAATCAATTTGTGAGATTAGATGTTTCGGAGCCTAGCCGGGTTCTTGCTTGCATTGTGGCTCAGTAATCATTGTTGGAGCGTATCAAGGCACGCCGCTTTGATGATCCTCACTTGGTTGTGTTGAGGGACATGGTTCAATGGGGTGGTGCTAAGGAGGTTGTGATTGGTGATGATTGTGTTATGCGGCTTAAAGGCCGGATTTGTGTTTCACATGTTGATGGGTTGAGAGCTTTGATCATTGAGGAGGCTCACATCTTGTGCTACTCCATTCACCCAGGTGTCACGAAGATGTACCGTGACTTGAAACAACACTAGTGGTGGCAGAAAATGAAGAAAGATATTGTTGCTAATGTCTCTCGATGTTTGAATTGTCAACAAGTAAAGTATGAGCATCAAAACCCGGGAGGGTTGACTCAGAGATTGGAGATACCAGAGTGGAAGTGGGAGCACATCACTATGTATTTTTATGGTAGTCTTACCACGGACCTTGAAGAAATTTGACGCACTCTAGGTTATTGTGGACCAGTTGATTAAGTCCGCTCACTTCATTCCGGTGATGACTACCTATTCTTCAGAGCGGTTGGCTCAAATATACATCCGGGAGATTATCCGCTTGCATGTCATGCGCATTTCCATCATTTCCGATCGAGGTACGCAATTCACATTGCAGTTTTGGAGAGTAGTGCTGCGAGAGTTGGGCACATGAGTTGATTTGAGTACATCATTCCATCCTCAGACATACGGACAGTCCAAGTGCACTATTCAGATCTTAAAGGATATGATACGTGCTTGTGTTATGTATTTCGGAGGTTCATGGGATCAGTTTCTTCCGTTAGTAGAGTTCATCTACAATAATAGCTTTCAGTTGAGTATCCAGATGGCTCCTTATTAGGCCTTGTATGGGAGGAGATGTTGTTCTTCGGTTGGTTGGTTTGAGCCTGGGGATGCTAGGTATCACACCTCCTTTTTCCGAAGGATAGGGAGTTTTTCTAATTAAAGTGACATTATTCGAAATGGAATTATTTATTTAATTAGAGTCGCCACTTGGAATAATTATTATGGTATACCAAGTCACCGGTTTATTTTAAAATCCAAATCGAGGAAATTGATTTATGGTCCGCGAACACAGAAAATCGGGTAAGGAATTATGTTAACCCGAGAGAAGGTGTGAGGCACTCTCGAGTTTCGTGATTTTAGCATGGTTGCTTAACAATTAATACTTGGTTTAATTATCTGAATTATTACATGTTTAAAACCTTTTACGCATTACCGCTTCTATACCGCTTTTAATTATTTTGAAATAATTATAGAGTTTATTTAAACAGGTCGCGATGTTGGACACTTATTTTTTCGACGCATTGCAAACCGCGCCACGTGAAATGCACCATGATTTACAACATGTTTATTATTATTATTTGAAGTTGGGATTAAGTCGAGTGAAACGCGCACTTGAATTTGGGTTACGTATCATGACCATGCCACGGGAACCGTACCCATAGTCACGATGATTTATTAGTTCGCGTCTAAAGCAACTAGCGATATTTATTAGTTTTTTTCTTAAACTACTTTGAGATTGCTTGTGAGGTCATGAATTATAGAATTATTTGTGGAAAAAGTGTGACTTAGCTATTATTAACAAGTCACAAATTACAAATTAGCTATTGTATCAATTTTAATGCCCTCAAGGAAAGCAACTTATTTCCAAACAGAACTACATAAACAGAAAAATGTTCACAACCTATCATGAAATGAACCCTTAAAAAGACTACTGTTGAATTCCACTTTTAGAGCAATTAACCCAGTTGTCATGAATAATTCTTTAACACTAACGCAACCGACTAAGAATTAATCAAATCAAATGTCAGTGATGAATTTATATATGCTTCTAAAGATTATTATTTAAATGGCAGATCCTGAAAGTGATTTTTAGATCAAAACTGTAGTGTATCATCTAACTAAACAAACACATAAAAATAACAGAACAGGAAGCTAATATCACTCTTAAAACATATCTAATTACACACAACTAATAAAAAAAATGAGTGAGAGAACAGACTTTTTATATTAAAAAATTTTGCTTTGTATATTACATCTGCACTTCCAAGTCGAACAAACACAGGAACTTGACCACAGACCGGAGCTCGAAACCTCATCCTGAAGCTCAAACGAACCCACACAAACTTCGAACTTCAAACTGGGTCTGAAAGAGACAGAAACTAGCTATTTTGGGGGTGAAATGAAGCTCTGTTTTTGCTGGTTTTGGGCTCGGTTTTGCTGTGTTTTCTAGGTTGATTTTGGGAGGTTTTCAGCTGGATTTTCGTTGCCTTTGAGCTCTGTTTTTGGACTGATTTTCACTGGAGTTTGGTGATTAAGCTCGTTTTCAGGCTGTTTATGCTAGATTTGAGGTGATGATTGGAGGTTGTTTTAGGTTACTTTTTGCTGGGTTTTGTGGCTTAAGCAGTGAGGTTTTGGATACATAGTTGTGTTTTTTATCATGTAGTTCTTAAGGATATATTTACATGGTTTCAATGGAGGAAAACGAGTACTTTGAAAGGAAAAGAACGGCTGCTGCTATTTGCTCTTACTCCTTTTTTCTAGGTCTATTCCGTCTATCTTCCTCTATCTTTTTTGTGTGTTATCCGTGTGTCTGTATAAAATCGATGAGGGAGAAGAAATTAGTTGGAGGGAGATGGGGGTGTGAGCTGCATGTGTGTGTCTTGGGGAGAAAGAAAAATATGCAGGTGCAAAGTTTGTTATTTAAAAACAATCTTTGCAACTTGGCCATTTCTAATTGGCTGTTGTTTTTTATTTTATTTTCAAATTCTTTTTTTTTAAGTCAAATAAAGAAAAATACAAGGATGAAATATTAGCTAAAGTATCTCTTAAAAGAGAACATATTCTTTTGTGAGTTTTTATTTTCTTTTGCAAATGAACAAAAACTAATATTCTAAAAATGTGAACTTTTTGTTGGTTTCCAATTTCTCAAATAAAATCTATAAAAAGGTAAAACAAAAGCTAAAATATAAAAATTAAACTTTAAAACTATTTAAATACTAAAAGTGATAAAAAAATCTAAGTATGGTCAAAAGTAGGTGCTCACATCATACCCCTTTTTGCTTGAAAATATGAAGAGTTTTCAGGCAATGACAAGGTGAGCCGTATGACTAATTTTTGACCATACCATTATTCAAAAAGGAAGAAACAAAGAAAAGATAAGAGAGTGCAACCGAGTCCTAATTTTGGACAACCTACATATCCCAGGTTATAAGAGAATCAAGTCGCCTGTAGTTCAAGGAAAATAATAGAATGATGAGTTCGAGAGTCAAGTGAGGTTCCATCAAGGCTCCAGTCTGTAGTCTTGTTATTACATCAAAATCAAAATCAAAAGGAACTAAACAAGCCTATCAGCTGTGAGTTACAAGATTCCTATCTATAAGTCTTCTGAAGCTTGATCTTGAATCCTAAATGGTTCTTCATGCAGACTCTGATATGAACCTTGATGCTTGCTAGCTGCAGGTGTTAGTTCATTCTTCTAAGACTTCTTCTTATCAAAACGGGAAATACAATGCTCGTGACTTCAGTCATGTCTTGAGCAGTTCACATCTTTTCATTCATTTTTTCATTTGTGATTCACTTCTTTTCCTTTTCTTTTCTTTGTTCTGGATTAAGACTTCTTCTGTTGGTCATCTCGAACCCTGTGCCTCGAGGTAAAACCTGCTTAGACACAAAAACAAACAACAAATGAAATTTTTCTGTTCCAGTTTTCATTAGGAAAATTTCGCGAGTTATGTGTAACAAAACTCTATATTACTTCACTATTGAAAGCAATGAAAGGTGGGGATTGGTGTACCCTGGAAAAACATGATTCTTTGGCAATGGTGTACGCTGATTGTCTAAATGATGCCTCAACTATGAATTAGTGTACCATATGTTGGGGAAATGTGATGGGGAATAGTGTATCCTGATACTGGTAAGGAAACTAGGAATTGGAGACCCTATGTCTAAGAATAAAAAATAACTAGAGAGTAGCGACACTATGTTGGAAAAAAGACTAGGGAGTGGAGACCCTATGTCTAAGAAAAATAATCAACTAGTGAGTCGAGACTCTATGTTGGTAAAGAGACGACTGTGTGGAGACCCTATGTCTAAAACTAAAAAATCAACTAGGGAGTGGAGGCCCTATTTTGGAAAATAGACTATGGAGTGGAGACCCTATGTTGAAAAAGGAGACTAGGGAGTGGAGACCCTATGTCTAAATTAAAATCAACTTGGGAGTGGAGACCCTATGTTGGAACTAGGAAGAGGAGACCCTATGTCTAAAATAAATTCAACTAGGGAGTGGAGATCCTATATCTAAAAATAAAAATCAGCTAGGAAATGGAGATCCTATGTTGGAAAAGGAGACTAGATAATGGAGACCCTATGTCTAAATAAAATCAACTAGGGAGTGGAGACCCTATGTCTAAAATAATTTCATATAGGGAGTGGAGACCATGTATTGGAAAAAAGATTAGGGAAAGGAGACCCTATGTCTAAAAATAAAAATCAACTAGGGAGTGGAGACCCTATATTGGAAAAGGAGACTAGGGAGTGGAGATCCTATATCTAAAATAAAATCAACTAGGGAGTTGAGACCCTATGTTGGAAAAGAGACTAGGAAGTGGAGACCCTATACTAAAATAACTTCAACTAGGGAGTGGAGACCTTATGTTAGAAAAGAGACTAGGGAGTGGAGACCTTATGTCTAAAATAACTTCAACTAGGGAGTGAATACCCTATGTTAGAAAAGACACTAGGAAGTGAAGACCCTGTGTCTAAAATAACTTCAACTAGGGAGTGGAGACCCTATGTCTAAAATAAATTCAACTAGGGAGTGGAGACCCTATGTTGGTAAAGAGACTAGAGCGTGGAGACCCTATGTCTAAATAACTTCAACTAGAGAGTGGAGACCCTATGTTGGAAAAGGAGACTAGGGATTGAAGACCCTATGTCTAAAATAAAAATAACTAGGGAATGGAGACCCTATGCTGGAAAAGAAGACTAGAGAGAGGAGACCTTGTGTCTAAAATAAAATCAACTAGGGTGTGGAGACCTATGTTGGAAAAGGAGACTAGGGAGTGGAGACCCTATGTCTAAAATAAAATCAACTAGGGAGTGGAGACCCTATATTAGAAAAGGAGACTAGGGAGTGGAGATCCTAATTCAAAAATAAAATCAACTAGGGAGTGGAGATCCAATGTTTTGGAAAAGGAGACTAGGGAGTCGAGATCCTCTGTCTAAAATAAAATCAACTAGGAAGTGGAGACCCTATGTTGGAAAAGGAGACTAGGGAGTGAAGACCCTATGTCTAAAATAAAATCAACTATGGAGTGGAGACCCTATATTGGAAAAAACAGCTAGGGATTGGTGTACCCTATACTACCATGATTTTCCTTCTTTATTTTCTTTTTTTTTTAAATTTTATTTTTTATTTATTAAGAGAATGAGTAAAATGAGGGAAAGAATTTGGAGAAGACTTCCCTTTTTGGAGTTGTTGCTGTTGCAGTTTCTACTCCTCGCACAGTTTTTTTTTTGTTGCACCTACTTCTTGCAAGGTTGCTTTTGGATTGCACCTGTTTCCCATTTTTCAAACAAAGAACTATTTGTCAGTTTGAAACAGTGATTGGTTTTGTGGCCTTGAGTGTATCAGTCACTTGATCTCGACAGGCTTTTTTGATGATAATTTCACTTGCAACTGGTTGTTTCTTGAATATCGATTGTACTTCTAGCCCTGGACAACCCTTGGCTTTTCCTAAAACTTTGCCATGACGGTTGGTCGCGTGGGACTTAACCTTTTTCAACTTTATTTTGCCTTTGTAGGCCTTTCACTTCTAACTTCTTTCCTCCAATTTTTAACTTTAGAGCATTGGGGAGTCCTTGGCTTTTCAAACCTTGCCAAGATGGTTAGTCGCATGGGACTCAACCTTTTCAACTTTATTGTTCCCTTGTAGGCACTTTCAATTTGATTTCCTCCTTTTGAGAGTTTTTGATTCCAAAGCATCAGCCACCATGGCCAGTCCGGATTGACTTGATGCCCCCTGTCGAGGCTGGATGCCTCTTCAATATTAGCTTGTATCAAACAAAAGCCCTGTAAATTAGTCTTGCCATCCCTTCTTTGCCTTAGTTTTGGAACAGAGTTAGAAAGAAAGTGATTCAAAGAAAAACAAACAATGGAATGGAGAATGAGTTTAACGAGAGGTATCCCTTTTGGGAAAAGGAAAGAAGGACTTATCTGGAGTACCCGTGGACTTCAATGAACATGACATGCCTTTTGGACTGGATGCCTGATCTGGGTAAACCCTCTAACTCTCAGAAATTCATCACGACTCTTGCCTCGAAACGGAGAAACCTTGCCTAGGACTATCAATGCAGTGATTGTGAGGATCCTCTTTTTAGTCAGTGGCGCCCTTTGTGGGTTTTCACCAGCTGACTCCTCTTCTCACCATCGCCTTATAGTGCTCTTTGTGAGTTTTCACTAACAAGGCTCTCTCATTTTTAATTTCTCTGCTTACCATCGCCTTATGGTGCCCGTGAGGGTTTTCACCAATAAGACTCTCTCATTTTATTTCTCTCATTTTGGTTGCCTTAGATCCAAGTAACTGTATTCTCCAATTTTGATCATTCTTGCCGATTGACTGGAAGGAGTTGAAAAGGATTTGGGTGAAAAGAATTCGGATTGAATTACAACTTTAGAACCTTTCAGGCGAAACCGTCACCGAACTATTATAACATCTGGCCCAGTTTCAACTTTTAGGAGAATGTGAATTTTTGTTTTGGTGTGACTGAATCCCAGAGAGAGGTTTCCTACGCATCCTTCCGGAATCTAGTCTAACGTAGTTCAATTAACATTAACTTGTTTGGATTTTAGTTTTGTTTTCTTTTTCTTCTTCTTTCTCTTTTTTTTTCCCTCTTTTTCCTCTTTTTTTTCTTCTTTTCTTCTTTTCTTTTGGTTTTGTTTTTCTTCTCTCTTTTCTTTTTTGTTTCTTTTTTTTTTTGATAACATCTTAAGGTTCCAAAGAGGGTAATCAAAAAAAGGTAATCGACTCAAAAAGGTTAGCAAAATGGTTAATGATATTTGGATAACGAGAATGAAAGCATTCGTCATCCCAATCAGAGAAAATTAATTCCACATAGAGGGCCAAACATAGTACCTTTTGACTGCATTCGCGTTGACAGTTGTTTCAGGGACATTTCCTTCGATGCTTCTCAGGTACAACGCTCTCTTTTGGCAGTACTATCGTTACAATGTATGGACCTTTCCAATATGGAGCCAATTTTCCTTTTGCTTCTTCATGAGTAGGAGGATACGTCTGAGAATGAGTTGTTTTATTTAAAATTTCCTGAGCCGCACTTTCTTGTTGTAGACACGGGCCATTCTTTGTTGGTACAACTGCCCGTGGCAAACTGCGGCTAATCGTTTTTAATCAATCAGTGGCAATTGGTCCTATCGGTTCTTGACCCAATCATTATCCTCAATCTCAGCTTCAACAATAATTCGAAGAGAGGGAATCTCAACTTCATTCTAATTTTCTATTTATTTTCTTACAAGCCTTGTCTTCAAAACATTCTACTTCTTGATTCATTATTTCGAGGTCTAACATCGTTTTAGGATCTGGGCATGAAGTCCGCAAGCATGTCATGTTATCAAAATCTGCATTAATAGAACTAAAAAGAAGATAAAAAAGGTGACAAGATTAAGAAAAGAGACATTCGTTAACGATGAAATATTACTTTCATTTATTTGAATTTTTTTAAAAATAGAAGGGTTCATATCAGAAAGTAAGACAATAAAGTAAAACATTCAAGTTACACCCTTGAATAACTCGTAATGCAGAAGAGATGGCAAGACTAAACTACCGGGACTCCCTCCTGACAGGGAATGGGGTAGCCTCCCAATTCTGGAGCTTGAAATCAGGTCCCATATACTGCACCTCGACACTACTCGTGCCTTCCCCTGGCTGGACCATGTGGGACTCATATAACATTTCTTTCAAGGCTTCGCATACATCATCGATTTCTTCAACCGTGAAGGCCATTTCTTCTTCCTCTACATACTTTGGTTTGACAAATGTTTGGGCGAGATGTGGAATGGGCTGGGGTAGGACCCACCCATTTTCTTTGCGTTTATCAGCCCATGTTCTGTCGTCCTCTGTATCTCGGAAGCCCAAACCAAAACACTTCTCAATGACAGTTGGTGAAATGGGTTAAGTAATGCCCTGCAGAGATACGCCGAGCCCCTTTTTCCAGGCTTGTACCCATTTTGAATCATTTGAGTGGCGACCATGACTGAAGCATTAGACAAGCAAAGTTGAGGTAATGGGGCTCTTTCTTCAAATTGGTTGGTGAGCACAATTTCAAAAGCTTGGTACACAATATGCTCACTGCCTTCCCTAGCTTCAAGACAGGGGACTGAAGAGTCCCG
Source organism: Nicotiana obtusifolia (assembly GCA_002018475.1). Taxonomy (NCBI): domain Eukaryota; kingdom Viridiplantae; phylum Streptophyta; class Magnoliopsida; order Solanales; family Solanaceae; genus Nicotiana; species Nicotiana obtusifolia. The sequence goes on along the minus strand of MCJB01052885.1, from coordinate 33,441 downwards.
GTAGATGGATTGCTTGTCTTCTCCATGGATAACAATCTCTTGATTATCATATTCAAACTTGACCATTTGGTGAAGAGTAGAGGGAACAACTCCGGCATCATGAATCCATGGTCTACACTGGAGGAAATTGTATGAGGTTTCCATGTCCAAAACTTGAAAGGTCACCTCAAAATCCATGGGATCAATAGTCTGAATCAGATCAATTTCTCCTATTGTGTCTCTCTTAACCTCATCAAAAGCTCGTACGCAGACGTCGTTAGCCTGAATTCTTTCTGTTCCAATCTCCATTCTCTGGAGTGTTGAGAGAGGACAAATATATACCCCGGACCCACCATCTAACATCACTCTTTTCACATAATAGCCCACACATTTGACATTTAGGTGGAGGGTTTTGTTATGGGCAGCTCCCTCAGGGGGAAAATCATCGCGGCTGAAGGAAATCTTGTTAACCTCAAAAAAGTCTTTCGGCCATTCTTTCCAATCGTTCTACAGAAGTATCAAGTGAGACCTATGCTTCATTCAATGTTTTGAGGAGCATTTTCTGGTGTTCATCCGAACACAGCAGGAGAGATAAGAGTGAGACCTGGAAAGGAATCTTCCGGAGTTGGTCAACTATTGAGTATTCTAAAGTTTTCATCTTTCTGAAGAAATCTTCCGCTTCTCATTGCTTACAGTCTTCTTGGATGGCATATTTTTGTCCCTGTTCTGCTTGGACTTCTTTAGCTCTTTTGGGGTATGGTACCTCCCATACTAATTCATCTTATTCACTTCCTCCATAATTTCTTTCCCTTTGTATGTAACCATGGTTCTGTTATAGTTCCAGGGGACTAGGGTGAGATCTTTCATAGGATTCTGTGTTGCGGGGCTGATAACCACAGGCTCAGTCAGCCTTGGTGAAATTACCGGCCCCCGCACCACATATGATCTTGGCATATTCAATGTAGCTTTACTTTCATCGAATTTCTTGGGGATGCTAAGGATAAGATGTTCTTTTCTCAGGGCCTTAGGAACATAAAGAACCAAGTTCTCAGCAAGTGCTGACCTAGTTTTTGTTTCAACAGTCTGAGGAACTGGAGCTACTTTCTTTTCAGTTTTGGCAGGTTTTGCCGCCATTTTAGATCTTGCCTCTGAATTGGCGAAGGCAACAATGGCCTTCAATGCGGGGTCAAACTCTTTGTCATCACAAATCATACCAATGACCAGCACATTATTGTGAGCAGGTAATGGATTGTTGGTCACATTAGGGAGCTCCTCGTCCCTCAGTACAATTCTTTTTGCTTCGATCAGGCCTTCGACCGCCCTTTTGACGGCCCAACAATCTTATGTGTCATGGCCTTCCATTCCTGAATGGTATGCACACCTAGCACTAGCCCTGTATGATGGAGACTTAGGATTTTGCCGATTGGGAGCCACGGGTTGCAATAGACTCAGTTGCATTAACTTTTGAAGCAGACTGGAGTAAGATTCACCAATGGGCGAGGGGAGGGGGAGGGGGGAGGGGGGTGAAATTGTTTTGTTTGGGAGGCACTTGAGGGCATGGATTGTGTTGGTGTGCATTTTGTGGTGGCGAGGATTGTAGAGAGCTTGGTAAGGATGATTATTTCTGAGAGGTGGAGCTCGGGCTTGGTCGTAGTACTGTTGGGGCCGTGTGTAGGGTTGGGCATTCATCACCGCATAATGAGGCGGTGCCACGGCATAAGCAGTATCTTGATGTGGGTAATAGTGTTGTGGGGTTCTTGGTGGCATATAAGAACGGTCAAATGATTGGCGAGACCCCCTTGAACTTGAAGCCATCATGGCTCCTTCTTCTCTCTTTTTGCGATTAGCCAAACCCCTCCCTCGAACCATTCTGAATGGCTTATGATGTAGCTTTTAAAGCGGCTTGACTCAAGACCCGTACCGTTTTTAAACCGTTCTCTACCTTCTCCCCAATCTTGATAGCCTCAGCAAATGGCTTGCCCATAGCGGACATCAATTCTAGTAGTAATCAGCATCTTGGGCCTGCAGGAAGACTGTAAGCATTTCTGCTTCGTCCATTAGAGGTTTTACTCTGGCAGCTTGCTCGCGCCATTTGACAGCATACCCAAGGAAACTTTTCGCGGTTCTTTTTTTCAAATTGGACAAAGAGTTCTCCTTTTGGATTTTTTCACTCTTGCTTTCTTTTTTTTTTTAGTTGTTTTTTGCTATTTGTTTTTCTTTGTTATTTTTTCACTCCTTTCTTTCTTTTTCTTTCTTCTCTCTTCTTTTTTTTTCCACTCAGTTTATTGATGGGAATGATCAAATCCGACGGGGATTGCCTACGTATCATGACGCTGCATAAATCAATCTTGCTTAGTTCGGGAAGATCAGAAATGAACTAAATAAACTAACTCTTTTTTTGTTTACTTTTTCTAAAAATAGGACCATGAAAGCTTCTAAAAAGAATATATTTGGATTTTGATTTGTTTTTTTTTTTGAATGTTTTTTTGAAAAAAAAGACTTCTAAAGAAGAAAGAATTTTTTTTTTGAATTTTGAATTTTGAATTTTCGGAGAAAGACTTCTAAAGAAGGAAAAGAATATATATATATATATATATATATATATATATATATATATATTCTTTCTTTTTAGAAGTCTTTCAGTAGAAGGAATTAAAAAAAAATATTTTTGGATTTTTGGAAATTGGGGCCGGAACCAATGAGGTTTACCTACATACCTCACATCCCGTGAGAATCAGACCCGCGTAGTTCGGTCAGTTTTGACACAATTGGAAAGATATGACTTTTGAAAATATTGGCTTATTTTGAAATGACTTTTCTTTCTTTTTTTTTTCAAAATTTCGGCAGAGTTTCGGGATATTTCAAATATCTAGATTTTTACAGAATCGGGTAAAATTTCTCTCTCCTCACTCTTGGTTTTTCTTGATTTTCTTTTTCCTATTCTAGAAGCCGGTCAACATGCAAGCCGAAACAACATATGCACAAGTAGCACATAAAAATACATCATGATGGTCTTTTATATTGGGTATACCTATCCTAGAGGGACCCAACCCCTGTGTTGAGTCCCCAAAGTCAAATGCACGTGATGCAAACAAACATTCCTACTAAGGATCTGGCATGAGTCTATGTTATTCTAGGTTTAAATCCTAGGGTGTGTTGTTCTAGACCTGGCTTACCCGAGCGGACAACTCGAGCCCGGGGGGGGGGG
>MCJB01052885.1:4674-30234 GCA_002018475.1 Nicotiana obtusifolia | reverse complement strand
GGGGGGGGGGGGGGAGAGAGCAGGCGTACCGGGAATACAACAGCTTCACCTGCTTTGCAACTTGTCCGATCCTCATTCTAAAATTAAGAGTATGACTTTAACAGAAAAGAAGCCAGCGAAGCGCACGCTTCCCAGAAGATTTAGAAGACTCAGAGAGAAGAAGGGTGTCATAACAATTATATATACAATTCACAGAATATAAAAGCGGTAAATGAGCGGCAATTAGCACATTATGCCCAAATAGACAATCACAAGAAAGACAAGCATAACAGGTATCCTGAGCTCGAATTCTGAACCCTGAACCAGAAGTTCTGGGTTCTTTTCCCCAGCAGAGTCGCCAGAGCTATCACACCTCCTTTTTCCGACTGGGTAAGAAATTCTGTTAATCCGGGAGAAGGTATGAAACACTCCCGAGTTCCGTGGTTTTAGCAAGGTCGCTTAACAATTAATACTTAGCTTAATTATCTGAATTATTACATGTTTAAAACTTTTTATGCATTACTGCTTCTATACCACTTTTAATTATTTTTAAACAATTATGGAGTTTATTTAAACAGGTCGCGATATCGCGCACTTGTTGTTTTTGTATACATTGCAAACTACGCCACGTGAAACGTACCTACAATTTACAACATGCTTATTATTATTATTTGAAGTTGAGGTCAAGTCGCATGAAACGCGCACTTGAATTTGGAGTTACATATCATGACCATGCCACGGGAACCGTACTCATAGTCACGATGATTTATTAGTTCGCGCCAAAGCAACTAGCGATAATTATGAGTTTTTTTCTTAAACTACTTTGAGACTGCTTGTGAGGTCATGAATTATGGAATTATTTGTGGAAGAAGTGTGACTTAGCTATTATTAGCAAGTCACAAATTACAAATAAGCTATTGTATCAATTTTAATGCCCTAAAATCAACTTAATTCCAAATAGAAACTACATAAACAGAAGAATGTTCACAACCTATCATGACATGAACCCCTAAAAAGACAACTATTGAATTCCACTTTTAGAGAAATTAATTCATTTGTCATGAATACGACATTAACAATAAAGCAAACGATTAAGAATTAATCAAATCAAACGTCAGTGATGAATTCATATATGCTTCTAAATATTATTATTTAGATGGCAGATCCCAAAAGTGATTTTTAAATCAAAACTGTAGTGTATCATCTAACTAAACAAACACATAAAAATAATAGAACATGAAACTAATATCACTCTTAAAATCATAACTAATTACACACAACTAAGAAAAGAAAGGAGTGAGAGAATGGACCTTTTATATTGAAAAATTTTGCTTTAAATATTACATCTGCACTTCCAAGTTGAACAAACACAAGAACTTGACCACTGACCGGAGCTCGAAACCTCGCCGTGAAGCTCAAACAGAACCCCACAAACTTCAAACTTCAAACTGGGTCTGACAGAGACAGAAACCAGCTATTTTGGGGGTGAAATGAAGCTCTGTTTTTGCTAGATTTTGCTGTGTTTTTTGGGCTGATTTTGGGAGGTTTTCAGCTGGATTTTCGTTGCCTTTCAGCTCTGTTTTTCGACTGATTTTTGCTGGAGTGTGGTGAAAGATTTAAGCTCGTTTTGGGGCTGTTTATACTGGGTTTGAGGGGATGATTGGAGGTTGTTTTGGGGTTACTTTTTGCTGGGTTTTGTTGCTGAAGCAGTAAGGTTTTGGACCTGCTACATAGTTGTGTTTTTTATCATGGAGTTCTTAAGGATATATTTACATGGTTTCAATGGAGGAAAACGAGTACTTTTCAAGGAAAAGAACGGCTGCTGCTATTTGCTCTTACTCCTTTTTTTCTAGGTCGATTCCGTCTATTTTCCTCTATCTTTTTTGTGTGTTATGTGTGTGTTTATATAAAAGAGATGAGGGAGAATAAATCAGTTGGAGGGAGACTGGGGGTGTGAGCTACGTGTGTGTGCTTCGGGGAGAAAGAAAAATGTGCAGGTGCAAAGTTTGTTATTAAAAAAGAATTTTTGCAACTTGGCCATTTCTAATTGGTTCTTGTTTTTTGTTCTATTTTCAAATTCTTTTATTTTTATGACAAATAAAGAAAAATACGAGGATGAAATATTAGCTAAAGTATCTCTTAAAAGAGAACATATTCTTTTGTGAGTATTTTTTTTCTTTTGCAAATGAACAAATACTAATATTCTAAAAATGTGAACTTTTTGTTGGTTTTCAATTTTCTCAAATAAAATCTATAAAAAGGTGAACAAAAGCTAAAATATCAAAATTAAACTTAAAAATTATTTAAATACTAAAAGTGATAAAAAATCTAAGTATGATAAAAAATTGGGTGCTCACAACATGCCCCTCTTTGCTTGAAAACATGAAAAGTTTTCAGGCAAAGACAAGGTGAGCCGTATGACTAATTTTTGACCACACCATTATTCAAAAAGGAAGAAACAAAGAAAAGAGAAGAGAGTGCAACTGAATCCTGGTTTTGGACAGCCTACATATCTCGGATTATAAGGAAATCAGGTCACATGTAGTTCAAAGAAAATGATGGAATGATGAGTTCGAGAGTCATGTGAGGTTCCGTCGAGGCTCCGGTCTGCGGTCCTGTTACTACATCAAAATCAAAATCATAAGGAACTAAACAAGCCTATCAGCTATGAGTTACAAGCTTCCTGTCTATAAGTCTTCTGAAGCTTGATCTTGAGTCCTAAATGGTTCTTCATGCAGACTCTGATATGAACCTTGATGCTTGCAAGCTGCAGGTGTTAGTTCATTCTTCTAAGATTTCTTCTGGTCAAAACGGGAAATACAATGCTCGTGACTTCAGTCATGTCTTGAGCAGTTCACATCTTTTCATTCACTTTTTCATTTGTGATTCACTTCTTTTCCTTTTCTTTTATTTGTTTTGGATTAAGACTTCTTCTGTTGGTCATCTCGAACCCTGTGCTTCGAGGTAAAACCTGCTTAAACACCAAAACAAATAATGAACAAAATTTTTCTGCCCCAGTTTTCACTAGAAAAATTTCATGACTTATTTGTAACAAAACTCTATACTATTTCATTATTGAAAACAATAAAAGGTCGGAATTGGTGTACCCTGGGAAAACATGATTTTTTGGGAATGGTGTACCCTGATTGTCTAAATTACGCCTCAACTAAGAATTGGTGTACCTTATGAAATGCGATGGGAAATAGTGTACCTAATACTGATAAGGAGGTGGAGACCCTATGTCTAAAAATAAAAATCAACTAGGGAGTGGCGACCCTATGCTGGAAAACAGATTAGGGACTAGAGACCTCAGGTCTAAAATAAAATCAACTAGGGAGTGGAGACCCTATGTCTAAAATAAAATCTCATATGTTAGAAAAGAGACTAGGGAGTGGAGACCATAGGTCTAAAAATAAAAATCAACTAGGGAGTGGACCCTATTTATGAAAAGAAACTAAGGAGTGGAGACCCTGTGTCTAAAATAAAATCAACTAGGAAATGGAGACCCTATGTTGAAAAAGGAGACTAGGGAGTGAAGACCCTTTGTCTAAAATAAAATCAACTAGGGAATGGAGACTCTATGTAGGAAAAGAGACTAGGGAGTAGAGACCCTATGTCTAAAATAACTTCAACTAGGGAGTGGAGACCATATGCTGGGAAAACGATTAGGGAGTGGAGATCCTATATTTAAAAAAATCAACTAGGGAGTGGAGACCCTATGTTGGAAAAGAGACTAGGGAGTGGAGACCTTTTGTCTAAAATCAAATCAACTAGGGAGTGGAGACTCTATGTTGGAAAAGAGACTAGAGAGTGGAGATCCTATGTCTAAAACTAAAAATTAGGGAGTGGAGACCCTATGTTAGAAAAGAGACTAGGGAGTAGAGACCCTTTGTCTAAAATAACTTCAACTAGGGAGTGAAAACCTTATGTCTAAAATAATTTCAACTAGGGAGTGGAGACTCTATGTTAGAAAAGAGACTAGGGAGTGGAGACCCTATGTCTAAAAAAATTTCAACTAGGGAGTGGAGACTCTTTGTTGGAAAAATGACTATGGAGTTGCGACCCTATGTCTAAAATAACTTCAGCTAGGGAGTGGAGACCCTTTGTTGGAAAAGAAACTTAGGCGTGAGGACCCTATGTCTAAAATAACTTCAATTAGGGAGTGGAGGCCCTATGTTGGAAAAAAGACTAGGAAGTGGAGAGCCTCTATCTAAAATAACTTCAATTAGGTATGGTAAAAAATTAGGTGCTCACACAAGGTAGTTGGACACTAATTTGGTCCGTGATGCTATGGAGAAGTTTAAGATGTTTAGGAACGGCTCCATATAACGCAGTCCAGGCAGTAGAGTTATGCTGATAGAAAGGTTCGCGAGGTTGCATATATGGTGGGTGAGAGGGTTTTGCTTAGAGTTTCGCCCATAAAGGGTGTGATAAGGTTAGGGAAGAAGGGCAAGCTGAGCTCTCGGTTTATTGGCCCTTTTGAGGTGCTTGAGAGGACTGGGAGGTGGCCTACACACTTGGCTTGCCACCTAGTCTATCGGGTGTTTGTTGACAGTCAATTTTGACCTTTCGTATTTAAAAAATTAAATTCTGCAGGCTTCCTTGTAAAAAATGATAAAATGTAGTATTGTGCACATTTTTAACTATAATGCAATTTATAAATAATTAATCCTATTTTCACAAAATATGAGAATTTTTATCATTTTATTGGAATTAGTTAAATACTATCATTTTTATGTATTTTTATAAATATCAAACAATTTATTGAATTGTCCTATGTTTCAAAGATTAGAATATTTTATCAATTTATTGTATTTCCAAAGAAAATAAAGTAACAATTACTACAATACAGTTGTAGTAGTTATATTTTTAAGTAAATACTACAAGATATCTCAATTAAATAAATTATTTTTAATTTATAGCACAATCTAGTAATTACAAGGAAGCTAGTAGAATTAATTTTAAAATACGGATCAAGTCGATCAAATTCAATGTCCCGTCAATATTTGATATGACAAGACATTAACGCGACGCGATATTATTGTGACATGATAATGACGTGACACGACTTGATGTGACATCACATCTTTTGCTTTTTGACACATATTTTCTTTATGTTTTATCTTTTTTTTTTTACTTTAAATTCAGTCCACATATTTGTTTTTTTTAACAAAGACACATTATATAAATAAAACACACAGAAAGAGATCAGGTTTTGTTATTTTAACCTAGCTAACTCTCATCTCTCATTCTTTTGAGAGAACGGCCGCATCTCCATTTTTGGAGACTCCCTTTGTCTCTCACCCTCGCTTCTCTCTCCCTCGATGATGTCCAGCTAGCTCGCCAGAACACAGCAGCCTCCATCCCTCTCTGCTCTCTCCGTTCTACGCTGCTGCCCGCCGGAGTTGGCCGCTGACGATGTCTTGGCAACATTGGACCACTACTGCTGCTCCCTCGCTCACCCTTCTCCGCCCTCACTATTTCGCCCAAAACCCACCGAAAACGACTAGGCTTGGGTGGACGCGAATAGATCTGGCCGAAAATCTCCATTATCGACGATCTCATTTGTTGATGTGTGTTTACCCTTAAAACCGAGTAACAATTGAATTTGTTCGTAGTGCTAAGGATGCGTGAATCAATTTGATACAATGTAAAATATAATACAAATAATTTAGAAATATAATGGATAAAAAGGAACAGTGATTGAATAGCTGGTGACGAAATATAAAAAGTAGACAAAGTTTGATGAATAATAGCAATGAACAGTAGCAATTTCTAGTATTTTCTCTTATCAGTCTTGTGTCTTACAATGAAGGTCGAATGCCCTTCTTATAGGTAGATAAAAGAGCCGTATACATGGTAAAAGTCTAATTACAAGGTAAATCCCTTCAATTACGGGATGGAATATCCTAAAATGGTGGCTTAACGTCTATAACGGTTGAGATATTTACTCCCGGCGAGATATCAGGAATCCACGAAATTTCCGGTTGAAACTGATCTTTTGTTATGAGATGTGCTTTTGGTCGGTCAATATCGGTCACCCTGTTCTGGTTGCTCCAGCCTCCGTGCTTGACTTGCTGACTTCGGATCGAGACAAACCTGTCTTACATTGTACGCAGGTCCGACTCTTCTCGAGCAATCGATTACATCCGACCCAATACAAATAGTCCCCTTGTTTATTGGAGAGTAAGGACAAAAAACGATATGAGTCGTCATTCTTCGAGCCCTTTGGTTAAGTAATCGACGTCTCTATTAAGCGTGCCACGAAGTCATAGTCATCAAACCGTTCAACCCTAAAAAGGACCCTTTGTGTGATGGCAGTGCCGTGACGCACATGATCATCGACACAAGAAATCATTAACTGCCTCGTCTGCAGAGCCCTGTACCTTATGTGTGCATTTAATGCGTGCATTTAATGTTTATTCACCTCGTGTTCTGTACCGCCGCTTTTTGGGAAAGTATAAATACTTCCTCCCTTCTTTGAGTTTGCTTCTTTACTTTAACGTTGCCAAACAGTTTGTCTCTTCTAGTCTTCTTCACCAAAGAACCTCTAATCTTCTTCACCAGAAAACCTCTAATCTTCTTCACAACCTTTCTTCTTCTTTGCTTCTTGCTTTCACTACTTTAATCGCTATGGCCAAAACTTCTAAATCAGTTCCTCAGAAACAACATCCTTCCCCTGTCCAGCCTGTTGAAGAGGCTGAGCCCATTCGTACTGAGGAACCCTCCAAAGAACCTCCATTAAAGGCCTTTATACTAGTAGGGTGCTTCATAGGCTCTGACTTCAAAGTCGAGAAGCCTTCCCCGGTGCCTGGCCGAGGCGAATCGGTCTCGGAATACATCAGCTCGATCACCCAAAAACATCTTGAAAGGGTGAAGGCTGAGTGTCACTGGGCCGATAAGGACATAATAATCCGTTCCCCGAATGAATCCATTACCACACACGTGGAGGGATATCTTAGTGTATATACTTATCCGTTCACATTAGGACCCATAGACTATTATCGAGTTTTGTAGGAGATACAATGTCACTCTAGGTCAAGTCCACCCTTCTGTGTGGCGCATAGTTTACCTTTTCTATTTTTTTGTGGATAAGGTCGAAGGGGGGCATCCTTTTACCATCGACCATCTGCTTCGATTGTATAGTCCTCAAATGTTCCGAGGGGGGCTGATTAAGCTTGCTCGCCGGGCCAGTAAGGCTCCGTTCTCGAGCATTGATGAAGATAGGGACCGGGGCTGGATGAGTCGATATATCTGAATCAAGACCTCCGACCTGATCCCTGCTGATAATATGCCGTTCCCTGAAAAGTGGAACATGAAACGTAAGTGCCTCTTCGTATAAGATCTCTTATTATTACCCTCCAATGCTTAACCGGTGTATTATGATGTGCAGCCGTTTCCCAGGCACCGGCCGCAATTCAAGATTTAGAGGAGTGGGTCAGGAAGGTCGTGGCCCAAAGGTCTTATTCTGAACGGGCCTGGAGAGAGATATCGAAAGGCCTTTGGGAGGACAAGAATCATGGTGAGCTTCAATGACGTTCATATATTCCAAGACAATCGATTCCAACACTTAGTCTTTTGAAAATTTATTTTGCAGGTCTCTCGAAGGATGCCGAGCTGAGGTCGGCTACTACCGGTGGGGCAGTTCCTCGCCCCCTTCCCACATCGGGAAAAGAAGGAGGAAAAAAGAGAAAAAGGGCTCCCGACCATGCCGAGCCCGAAAAAAAGAAGGGTAGGAGGAAGATGATGGCTCGTAAGGTCACAGTCACTGATCCTTCCATTCAATTGAGCGAGGAATCTGAGGGGGAAAAGAGCCCCGAAACTTTACACGACGAATCCCCTCGGGAAGTCCCCGAGCCGAGCGTAGAAGAAATCGGTGCTTCCCAAGGAGAGAATATGGAAACGGGAGCAAAGACCGGGGACCGGGCCAACGTAGAGGCGGCGGCACAAAGATCCTCGGACATCCCAGAGATGGTGGATTCACCTTCTTTTTCAGAGAAAACTTTTAAGGATGCCCAAGATGCGAGGATACACACGCCGAGCAAGGTGCCGGTCACAGCAGGAACTTTCAAAGAATTTTTTGACGGGGTGCCGTCGGCTGATACCTTCGGCCTCGAAGTCCCCAGAAGGAGTCCCCCAGCCGAGACGAGTGGGGTATCGGCTGGTATCAAATTGATCGATAAATTCCCCGCTCCGAGCTCGAACCCTGATTGGAGGAGGGTGATAACCTTCACCGTCCCCGAGGACGCCCGAGCATTAGGTCCGCCGGTAGGCGTAGCTAGCTATCTCCACAGCTTGGTGACTGAAGAAGACTGGGCTGCAATGAATGCTGTGGATTGGTCTTGCTTATTCAATGAAGCTCAACAGGCATTGAACAGGGTACGCTTTCTTGTTTGTTTTAAACTATGCTCAATGTTTTGATTCCAAGCCCGCACTGACAGTTTTTAATTCGAATTTCCCACAGTCTTTGGTGCTTTATCACGAAATGTTCCTTCGAATCAAAGAAGGAATGGTACAAGAAAGGGATCGGCGTCAGCGGCTCGAGAATTAGATGTCGAGTCTCCGGGCTGAACTAAATTTTGTAAGGAAAGAGCATGCCACTAGCATTGACCAACTGGAGCAAGCGACCAACCAATTGGACCGACTCCGGTTTGAGCTGAACAAGGCCCAAGCTGAAATGAGTGGGTGGAGAGCCATGGTTGAGACTTTAACCGTAGAGAAAGAGGCTCTCCAAGCTCGATTAAGAGAATAGGCCTTGGAAACGCAGGAGAAAACCGGAGCTCTGATCCAAGACAATGAATCTCTACGGATCCAAGTTGAATCACTTACCCAAGATCGGGCGGCTCTGACCAACCAGCTACAGGAAGCGAAATCGGAGATTGCCACCACCAAGGCCAAAGCTGAAGACTTGATAGCTCAGTATAGAGCTGATGCCGAGGTCGCTCATGAGCAATCGAAGGCGCTGATTGAGTACACTCAATGCCAAACTCGCCTTTCCGTTCTTGAGGAGCTTCAAGCTCGTGGTCTCGATCTGTCTTCCAACGTTGCTGAGGCAGCAAAGATAGAGGATGAAATGAGGAGATGAACCTTTCCGGAAGAATTTGAAGATGGCTCGGACTGACGTCATTTTGCTGCTTATTTTGATGTTGTCTTGACGTTTCGTAATTCGAACATGTATAAAAGTTCCATTATGTATATAAAACATCTTTTGTTTCATCTCGACTTGGCTTCTTGATTTTCATATTCCGCTATTTCTAGCCTTGGCTAAAATTATAAGTTGCGTCCGATTGGATCGATTAACAATTAGTTCGGCCTTAGCCTTTTTGAGTATTTAAAGTGAGCTGTACTCGCTTTATTTTCGACCACTAAGCTATGCTTTTTGGTATGCGAATCGGGATCATGCCTTGGCAAAATTTAGATCCCTTTCAATTTGATTCGGCTTTAGCCTTATTTCGGATATTCGAAGTTGTACCTTTTCCAAACTTTGATCGGTTTAATTTGATTCGACCTTGGTGTTTCATAAACCGGGATTACCCAGATCGATCTCAGTTCCCTTTGTTATATAAGTTCAGCCTAGGCCTTGGCCCAATTAGTCGGCTTTGGGGTTTGCCTTGTCAGGTCTTATTCCCTTTTGGGATTGATGCATTTTTGACAATCTCAGTTATTGATAAGGCAAAGATGATTGTAAAAGCCCTTGGGCTTGAGAATATAATGTAGGTAGCAAAACAATTTCGTTATATTCATGTACTTGTACATCTTCCTTTGATGGAGGGAAATCAGATCGATCTACTCGGGTACGGCACTTCTGACCGTTTGACCCTTACATCAATTCTTAACGATCTTTATTTGGCCCCCTCGAAATCGAAGTAAACATACGAACATCGCTAGAGTTTAATACAAAACTTGTGAATTCCGATAAATGATTGATCTATGTTAGCACGACATATGGTTGCCTCATTAAAAACCTTGCCGTAAAACCCAATTTGGGACAAAACCGGTCGAAGGAAAAAAGAGTGCAACGCGTGCTTTCAGTCCTAATGGTTTGTGTTGGCTTGCTTGATATCGATCTATCCTGCATGTGTTAGTGATGAAGTAAAAAGAAAGTAAAAAGGGTGGAGTAAATTAACTCAGCAATAGTATCTCTTCAAATGGCTCACATTCCAGTTATTCGGCAGCTGCTTACCATCCAAGGTCCCGAGCTTGTAAGAGCCCTTCCGGTGACCTTCAATACAGTATAGGGACCTTCCCAGTTCGGTCCCAATTTCCCTTCGTTGGGGTCCCGGGTATTAGGCGTGATCCTTCTGAGTACCAAGTCCCCCGTACTGAAGTATCGAAGATGAGTTCTCCGATTATAATACCTCTCGATTTTTTGTTTCTGAGCTGCCATTCAAACTAAAGTAGCTTCTCTTCTTTCATCTAAGAGTTCTAGGCTAGTATTCATAGCTTCTTGGTTAGATTCTTCAGTTGCGTGTTGAAACCTGATGCTTGGTTCGCCTACCTCGACCGGTATCAACGCTTCGGTGCCATATACTAAGGAAAACGGAGTGGATCCGGTACTGGTTTTTTCGGTAGTTCGATATGCCCACAAGACTTCGGGTAGCATTTCCCTCCATCTTCCCTTTGCGTCAACTAAGCTTTTCTTCAGGTTTTGAATTATGGTTTTGTTGTTCGATTCCGCTTGACCGTTGCCGCTGGGATGATACGGAGTCGACAATATCCTTTTGATTTTGTTGTCTTCGAAGAATTTGGTTACCTTGTTGCCAATGAATTGTTTTCCATTATCGCACACGATTTCAGAAGGCATCCCGAATCGGTAGATGACATGGTCCCATATGAAGTCAATCACCTCTTTTTCTCTGACCTTCTCGTAAGCCTATGCTTCCATCCACTTAGAAAAATAGTCAGTCATAAAAAGGATAAATTGAGCTTTACCTGGTGCTCGAGGGAGGGGACCTACTATATCCATTCCCCACTTCATAAATGGCCATGGCGATATGACTGAGTGTAATGTTTCAGCGGGTTGGTGGATGATCGGTGCGTGTCTTTGACACCTACTGCATTTGCGTACAAATTCCTTCGCGTCCTTCTCCACATCGTTCCAGTAATAGCCGGCCCGAATCACCTTCCGAACTAGCAAATCGGAGCCTTAATGATTTCCATAAGCCCCTTCGTCTATTTCTTTCAAAATGTACTCGGTGTCCCTCGGTCCGAGCCATATAGCTAGAGGTCCTCCGAAGGTCCTTCTGTATAGAGTTCCATCATCGGCCAAGCAAAATCGAGCCGCCCTTGTACGCAATGCTATCGATTCTTTGGGGTCGGGTGGCAATTTACCTGATCTGAAATACTCTATGTGTTTGTTTCTCCAATCCCAGGTCATACTTGTAGAGTTGATCTCGGCATGACCTTCCTCCACCACCAATCTTAACAACTGCACGACCTTTTCAGAATCGATCTCTTCGTCTTCGACCGACGAGCCTAAGTTGGCGAGGGCATCGGCTTCGCTGTTTTGCTCTCGAGGTATGTGCTGAAGGGTCCATTCCTTGAACTTGTGTAAGGTGACCTGAAGTTTATCCACATACCTTTGCATACGCCCCTCTCTGACTTCGAACGTTCCATTCACTTGGTTGACTACAAGGAGAGAGTCGCATTTGGCCTCGATTACTTCCGCTCCAAGGTTCTTGGCCAACTCTAGACCTGCAATCATAGCCTCATATTCGGCTTCATTGTTAGTCAGTTTTATAGTCTTAATGGACTGTCTAATCGTGTTTCCGGTCGGAGGCTTGAGTACGATGCCAAGCCCTGACCCCTTCGAATTTGAGGCACCATCTGTGAACAGAGTCCACACTCCCAAGGGAGTCCCCGATTTAATCATGAGTTCTTTCTCGACTTCGGGGATGAGCGACGGTGTGAAGTCGGCAACAAAATCGGCCAGCACCTGAGATTTTATCGAGGTCCGAGGTCGATATTCGATATCGTACCCGCTGATCTCGATGGCCCATTTGGCCAATCGGCCCGATAACTCAGGTTTATGCAGAACATTTCTAAGGGGGTAGGTCGTCACCACGCATATAGGGTGACATTGAAAGTATGGTTTCAATTTTCTAGACGCGCTCAGTAAAGCGAGTGCTAGTTTTCCTAAGTGCGGGTACCTGGTCTCGACTTCTCCTAATGTCCTACTAACGTAGTAAATAGGAAATTGCGTACCTTGTTCTTCCCGAACAAGGGCCCCGCTCACTGCTATCTCCGATACAGCGAGATAAAGATATAGCTGTTCACCTGTCTTTGGTGTATGCAACAAAGGCGGTCTAGAGAGATACCTTTTTAGTTCATCCAATGCGTGCTGGCATTCCGGTCCCCATGAAAACTCATTCTTCTTTTTCAGTAAATTGAAGAATCGATGGCTCCTATCCGATGATCTCGATATAAATCGGCCCAAAGCTGCAATCCGGCCCGTCAATTTCTGCACGGCCTTGACGCTGTCGATGACCGTTATGTCCTCGATGGCCTTAATTTTATCCGGGTTGATTTCTATTCCCCGGTTGGAGATCATAAACCCAAGGAACTTTCCCGAGCCCACACCGAATGCACATTTTTCTGGGTTCAATTTCGTGTTATATTTCTTCAGAACATCGAATGTTTCCTGCAAATGACTTAAATGGTCCTCTGCTCACAGGGACTTAACCAGCATGTCATCGATATAAACTTCCATTGTTTTACCTAGTTGTTTTCAAACATTTTATTTACTAGGCGTTGATATGTTGCTCCTGCATTCTTAAGCCCGAATGGCATCACATTATAGCAATAAGTGCCATACTTAGTGATGAAGGATGTTTTTTCTTGGTCATCCTTATCCATTTGAATCTGGTTGTACCCAGAATAGGCATCGAGAAAACTAAGAGTCTCGTGGCCAGCAGTAGCGTCGATCATGCGATCGATGTTGGGCAAAGGGAAGGAGTCTTTGGGGAATGCTTTATTTAGGTCCTTATAATCTATACACATTCTAAGTTTGTTTCCCTTCTTAGGGACTACAACTACATTAACTAGCCATTCAGGGTAATTAACCTCTCGAATGGATCCTATGTTTAAGAGTTTAGTTACCTCGTCCTTGATGAAGGCCTGTTTGACTTTGGACTGAGGTCTCCTTTTTTGCTTGACCGGCCGGAACTTCGGGTCAACACTCAGCTTGTGTGTCGCAATTTCCGGTGGTATGCCTGTCATGTCTAAATGGGACCAAGCAAAGGAATTTTCATTAGCTGAAAGAAAAGCAAGTAATTTGGACCTCAGCTCGAGGTTTAAACCCGAGCCCAGGTATACCTTTCTATCGGGTGCGTCGCTGCGGATCGAGACTTGTTCGAGCTCCTCGACCATCGATTTGGTTGCGTCGGACTCATCCGGAGTAACAAACGATCGGGGTATCCCATATCTATCTTCGTCAGGCCGATCTTGCTCACCCTCATCTGTTGAAGGCTGCTTTTCTAATTGCTATTTAGTCTTCTGTTGGGGAATGGTAGATTTCGGTGCCGCTTCCTGTACCGCGAACATTTCCCTTGCCGCCTGTTGTTCCCCATAGACGGTGATGACTCCCTCGGCCGATGGAAACTTCAACATTTGATGCAAGGTTGATGGTACGGCTTTGATATCATGTATCCAAGGTCTACCGAGCAAGGCGTTATATCTCATATCGCCTTCGATCACGCAAAATTTTGTTGCCCTGATAGTTCCAGCGATATTCACCATCAGTGTTATTTCTCCTTTGGTTGTTTCTGAGGCCATGTTGAAGCCGTTGAGGACTCGGACCTCGGAGATGATCTGGTTTGAGAGACCGAGTTGCTCAACGACCCATGATCGAACTATGTTGGCTGAACTCCCGGGGTCGATAAGTACGTGCTTCACTCGAGTATCATGTATTAACATCGATATCACCAATGCATCGTTGTGAGGTTGTGTGAGACCTTTGATATCCTTGTCGCCAAAATACAAGGTTCCTTCTGTTGCGTAATCCCGAGTACGTTTTTCTCGAGTAATGGATATTTTGGTACGTTTCAGCATTGGTACTCGAGGCGTATCTGTTCCCCCGATTATCATGTTGATTGTATGTTTTGGCTCTTCTTGATTTGCTGACCTGTCCCTATTTTCATAGTGATTTATCGCTCGGTCGCTCAGAAATTCCCGAAGATGCCCGTTTTCGAGCAACCGGGCTACTTCTTCTCTCAACTGTCGGCAATCCTCCGTTCTATGCCCGTGAGTGCCATGATACTTGCATATAAGGTTGGTGTCCCTCTTGGTGGGGTCTGTCTATAATGGCCTCGGCCATCTGGTGTCCTTGATGCGACCGATTGCTGAAACTAGAGTTGCCGAATCGACATTAAAATTATATTCGGACAATCAAGGCGCTTCTTGGCGGTTACTGGTTTTCTTGAAGTTGTTTCTTGGCAACGGCCTCCTGTTCCTTTGATTGGGATCGTACCTGTTTTCCTGTTTTGGGGATCTATGCCCCCTCGGCACAATCCTTCGATCTTCTGGGTATGGCCGGTGTCTGTCTCGATTCGACTTTGGCTCTCGATAGTTATCCCTTAGAGGTTGATCGAAAGCTCTGATGGAGTAAGAAGAGCCCGATGAAGCCCCGACCTGGTCATCTTCTACCCTGATCTTCGACTGGTATCGGTTATGGATGTCTGCCCAGGTGACAGCCGGGTACTCAATCAAGCTCTGTATGAGTTGTCGAGATGCCGCAGAACTTTAGATATTCAGCCCTTGGGTGAAGGCTTGCACGGCCCAGTCATCTGTAACTGGTGGAAGGTCCATTCGCTCCATTTGGAACCGAGACACGAACTCTCTTAACGTTTCGCTGTCTCGTTGTCTGACTTTGAATAAATCTGACTTCCTTGTCTCAACCTTGTTGGCGCCTGCATGGGCCTTGACGAAGGTATCAGCGAGCATGGCAAAAGAGTCGATGGAATTTGGTGGTAAGTTGTGGTACCACGTCATTGCCCCCTTGGATAGGGTTTCTCTAAATTTTTTCAGGAGGACGGACTCGATTTCATCGTCCTCGAGGTCGTTCCCCTTTACAGCACAGGTGTAAGCTGTCACGTGCTCATTTGGATCCGAAGTTCCGTTATATTTAGGAATTTCAGGCATGCAGAATTTCTTCGGAATCGGTTTTGGAGCGGCGCTGGACGGGAAAGGCTTTTGCACGAACTTTTTTGCATCCAATCCTTTCAACACTGGAGGTGCCCCCGGTATCTGGTCTACTCTCGAATTGTACGTTTAGTCCTTCTTGTCGTTAGCTTCGATTCTTTTTTCACCCGTTTCGACCCGCTTAGTCAACTCCTCGAGCATTTTGATAATCCCGGAGTTGGTTCCTGAAATGTTCTCATCCGGTTGCTCTGCGATCCGCTCATTTTGTTCGGCTACCACCTGAGGAGGAATGGTTTCGGCTCCGCCCGGATTCTGACTGCGGCTTTGTAATTGGGCTATCGCTGCTTGCTGGGATAGCAACATATCGAATATTACTTTGAGGCTGATTTCATTTTCCCCACTATGTTGAATCCCTGAGTGGTTTCCCCCCTGAACGCTGTGTGATAGGCCGGGGGTCTGATCAGCGTCGACTGCCATTTGGGAGTTGGCGTCGATTGGGACCTCATTTTCGGGCGCAGCGTTATTCTCGCTATGGTGGTTGAACTCGTTATTGTTGGGGAGTGAGTGTGACATGATTAGGCTGTAATCTGAAAAACAAAAATTTCTTCAAAGAGCAAGCGTAAAATAGTGCGTGAAAGAGAATTGTACCAAAAAATTCACTAATATCCTCAGCCCCACGGTGGGCGCCAAACTGTTTACCCTTAAAACCGAGTAACAATTGAATTTGTTCGTAGTGCTAAGGATGCGTGAATCAATTTGATACAATGTAAAATATAATGCAAATAATTTAGAAATATAATGGATAAAAAGGAGTGATCAAACCACTGTGATTGAATAGCTGGTGACGAAATATAAAAAGTAGACAAAGTTTGATGAATAATAGCAATGAACAGTAGCAATTTCTAGTATTTTCTCTTATCAGTATTGTGTCTTACAATGAAGGTCGAATGCCCTTCTTATAGGTAGATAAAAGAGCCCTATACATGGTAAAAGTCTAATTACAAGGTAAATCCCTTCAATTACGGGATGGAATATCCTAAAATGGTGGCTTAACGTCTATAACGGTTGAGATATTTACTCCCAGCGAGATATCAGGAATCCACGAAATTTTCGGTTGAAACTGATCTTTTGTTACGAGATGTGCTTTTGGTCGGTCAATATCGGTCACCCCGTTCCGGTTGCTCCAGCCTCCGTGCTTGACTTGCTGACTTCGGATCGAGGCAAACCGATCTTACATTGTACCCGGGTCCGACTCTTCTCGAGCAATCGATTACATCCGACCCAATACAATGTGGCTTTTTTTGTGTGTGTTTTCACCGGAAAATGTCTTTCCGACGATCTCTTATGCTCTGCTGCCCGGTTCAAAACTTTCCGGTGACTCCCCAGGCGGCTCGACGATTTTGTTGCTACAATATTCTTTTGTCTAAAGTTTTGCTAACTGTTTGTTGCAGATTTTCTTCCATGATTCTGTTGATGTCTTAGATTTGTTAAGTTTACCACTGCTTGGAGGTTCAGTTTGGTACACAAACTTCGCAGAAAGTCTTTCCTGTTTGTTTTACTGGCTCAATATATTTGTGAAGTCTATGTCGTCGAGTCTTTGATTTGTTTTGTTGGCCTCTTGGTCACTGTTAGTTGACTGCTGCTGTTTGTTTGGGCTGTTCCAACCGTTCTCGTGTTATTCTTGTGCAGATATGTCTCGTAAGCTAATGCCCAGCACTGCTAAGTTATTTTCAATGGACGGGAAAGCATGTTAAAGGCTAATATGTCATTAAATGTGTTGCTGATTTTGGATAAAATGTATAGGCCGATGAGAATAATTTTTGAGATTACGACTCCCCGAAGGACCCTTTGACTAGGCCCGAAATAACGAGGTGATGTTTATGAATATTGAAAAAGGTAAAAGACAGAATACGAAGGCGACACGGTTGACCACCGGAGTTGCTAACAAGACGGTTTTCGTTCTCAAATTTAGACGGATATCGGATATTACATGTATCTGATTCTCCTATATTATCTTTTAAACTATTTTCTAAAAACAATTTGCCAAAAATATTTTCAAACTATTTCCAAGAACAATTTCTCCAAAAAAAAATTTCAACTATTTTCAAAACAATCTTCCAAAAAATATTTTTAAATAAAATTATTTCAAAAATAAATTAGATTATTATTTACTTTATATTTTACTAATAATTTCACTTCTTTTTTCTTGTATGGTACTATCAAACAGAGTTACTTTCGAAAGACGACACTCAATGATAAAAAGACAAATTCTTGTCAAGCTTCCCGCTTCGCACTTCTTATTCTAGGATGTATTTAAAAATCGTAAAGTGTAATAAAATTGTAGATAAATGTTGCTTGCTTGATTTGAGATTTATCTACTTGTTAAACAATTAGGGTGAATTGTATTTATTTAATAATTGGATTAACTTGCAAATCCCGATGAGTGGGCTGCTCCGTGCACCGCCTTCGCGAGTGCCTTCTCGCGATCGCGTAGAGTTATTTTCTTGGGTTCTTCAGTTTTGCCTTCGCGATCGCATAAGCTTGTTCGCGATTGTGATTAAGGTACAGACTTGGGCAGAATGTTTTAAAAACGGGACTTAGGTCATTTTCTTTTATTTTTTTATTTCCTTGACCAATTTTGAAGCTTCTTGGAGAGGGGTTTTCACCTAATTATTGAAGGTAAGTAATTTCAACTCGATGTGAGTTTAATACATGGATTATAGGTTGATTTTAACATTTAAAATTTTGGAAATTATGGGTTTAGTTGAAAAATTTAGGTTTTGATAAAAATGAGATTTAATTATGAAAATAATTATGGAATTGGGTGAAAATTATATATTTGAGTTCGTAAGATTATGAGTAACAATTATCTTCGAAAAATTTCGGAATTCGGGCACGTGGCTCGGGAGAGATTTTAGAAATCTTCCAATCGGGTTGGGTAATTACTCTAACAGCTAAATCATTAACTTTTGGGTGTGTATTAATTAATTTATATAACATTTGGTTAGCTTCGGATTGTTCGGCACCAAGTTGAGGTTTTAAAGTGAATTTGTGGGTGGAAATGAGTTTTGAGACGAGGTAAGTCTCTTGCCTAACCTTGTAAGAGGGAATTTACCTCATTGGTGTTTAAAGTTTTTATTTGCTTCAAATTGTGGGGGCTATGCATGCACGAGGTGACGAGAGTCCGTGCATATCTACTAATTTTGCTAAGTTCGGGGGTAGTTTTCGGACTCAAATCATGAAATACTTGTATGGTTAGCACTATACTTGTTAATTTTAGTGCCTAAACTATATTGAAAATTGTTAAAGAATTTGTAAAGGCCGAATTTCACTTACTTTGAGTTTTGGCGGGTTACTTGATCGTTAATAGAAATTGTGCTTCCTTATTTATTAGGCTTGTAATAGCTTTTAAATCGGATGCTCATAGAGTATTCTCTCTTCCTGTGGAGCGGGCCGAACGTCTCGGCAGTATAATAGATGCATGTATGGTTCGTGCCGCTCGACCCTCGGTAGTGTACATATTATTCTAGATCGGGCTGTACGACCTCGACATAAATTGTGCGTGTAAATGTTTGGAGCCTGGATATACTTGATTTTATTTTTATGAATTGAGAGGTTTTAAGTTGTTTATTGGCTTGAAATTTATTTGGAGTTAGTATGTGTTAGTTGAAATTTTTTGGAATTTACTATAAGTTAAAGAATCATTTAGTCCCTGTTTGCTATTGTGTTATTATTATTATTATTATTATTATTATTATTATTATTATTATTATTATTATTATTATTATTATTGTTATTATTATTATTATTATTATTCACATATTCCATGCTCATTTAGTATTTCTTTATTTTATTGGTGGCCCATAGTAAGTGTCGATGTCGACCCCTCGTCACTACTTCTTCGATGTTAGATTGGATATTTACTGGGTGCATGTTGTTTACTCACGCTACACTTCTGCACTTATCGTGCAGGATCTGAGGTATGTGCATCTGGCAGTCATTCTGGCGCGCACCCTAGTTACCCCGAGGCTTAATGGTGAGCTGCTTTCTGAGTCCGTTTTGCAACTTTCGGAATCTCTCTTTTGTATTTGTTTTCTGTCTACTCTGTTTCAGGCAGTAGCTTAGTGTTTTGTGCATTCTACTAGTTGCTCATTCACTTGTGACACCAGGTCTTGGAAACATGCTAGTAGACTTTATGGTTTTTGAGCAATTATTTCACTACGATTGCTCTTTCATTAGTTTTCGCTTTACTTTGTTAACTTTTCACTTCTTATTTTCTTAATAAATAAACTTCAATTAATTTGAAATTATTAAAATGAATAATACGTGGTTAGTTTACTATTGGCTTGCCTAGCAGTGACATTGGGTGCCATCACGGTCTATAGGAGAAATTAGGTCATGACAACATGGTATCAGAGCACTAGGTTCATGTAGCGGACGAGGGCGTCTTAGAGTTGCTCCAGTTATACCACTTGTGGGTCCAGTAGAGGATCCTATCATTGAGTAGTAAGCAAAGTGCCTGCAGCGGAGCCGGCCCTTGTGGATTTCATATCAGCGTCAGGATTCCAGGAGGTCATGGGTCGTATGCTGCGGTTCATGGATTCTATAACTCATGCAAGTTTATTTCCAACAAACCTAGCCACATCTCAAGCGGGCGGGGGAGCACAGACCCCTTCCGCTCAGGCTCCAGGGCATCCAGCTGCCTCTATATCAGACCCCGGGAGCACTACCCGTGGTCGGAGCTCAGCTAGTTGCAGCAGCTATACCTTAGCCCAGACCAACTACGGTCGGTGAGCCGCAAAAGCTATTGGATAGATGGACCAGCCTACACCCTCCTGTCTTTGGAGGTGAGTGACATGAGGACCCCTAAGACTTTATTGATTGTTGCAAGGATAGACTGTAGAATATGAGGATATTGGAGTCCCACGGGGTGGACTTTACCACCTTTCAGCTGGAGGGCAGGAGATGGTAGCAGTCCTATCTTCTCGGCAGACCAGCAGGTTCTCCTCCCATGACTTGGGACTAGTACACACGCCTCTTCCTAGATAGATATATTCCATCCTCTTAGCAGTTCGAGCAGCTCCAGCAGGGCCAGATGTCGGCGACCGACTATGAGGCGAGATTCTCTGAGTTGTCTCGCCATGCACTTATGATACTTCCTACTGCTGCAGAGAGAGTGCGGAGGTTCGTTGCGGGTTTGCACTCTAGTATCCAGGCCACTATGACCCGAGAGGTTGAGATGGGGACTTCGTACGAACTGGTTGTAAAGATAGCTCAAAGGATCGAGGGTGTTCATCAGTGGAGCCGAGAGCAGGTGACGAGGGATAAGCGATTTCGATATTCTAGAGTGTTCAGTGGTGCTACGGCTCGGGGCAAAGGTCAGTTTGTGAGGGGTCAGTCTAGCAGGCACACATATCCAGTACCGTCGCCTCCTCGGGGTGCTTCACTGCGGCCCTATTTTAGCGCCTTTCTAGAGAGCACCTACCGCCCCCAACTATTCAAGGTTCCTCCAATGGGCCTTCAGGCCATCAAGGTCAGAAGTAGTCTACCATACCGAGGGGTTTTTTCGAGTGCAGGGATCTTGGTCATGTGAGGAGGTTCTGTCCCAGGCTTCGGGGCAAGGGAGTACAGCAGGGTCAACAACCTATGATTATAGCACCAGCTACCACCGCCTAGAGGCGGAGGGCAAGTGGGTAGGGGCCGTCCTAGAGGTGGTGACAAGTTAGGTGGCGCTCCAGCTAGGTTTTATGCTTTTCCAGCCAGACCAGATGTAGTAGCCTCAAATACCATGATCACAGGCATTAATTATGTCTGCGGTAGGGATGCTTTGGAACTATTTGATCTAGGGTCCATGTATTCATATGTTTCATCTCTATTTTATTCATTTTCTAGGTGTTCCTCGTGAGTCCTTGGGTACTTTTGCTTATGTATCCATACTAGTGCGCGATTTTGTTATTGTGGATCAGATCCATCAGTCCTGTATCGTGATTTGCTGTGGTTTTGAGACTAGGGTGGATCTTCTGTTGCTCGATATGACCGACTTTGAGATCATCCTGGGCATGGACTGGTTGTCTCCATATCACGCCATCCTTGATTGCCATGCCAAGACTGTTACCTTGGCGATGCCAGAGTTGCCTAGATTGGAGTGGAGGGTTTCATCTATCAATCCATCTAGTCGGGTTATCTCTTTCTTGAAGGCTCGACACATTGTCGAGAATGGTTGTTTGGCTTATTTGGCTTACGTTCACGATACTGCTGCAGAGACTCCTACGATTGATTCAGTGCCCGTGGTGCAGGAGTCCCCGTATGTGTTTCCTTCTGATTTACCAGGCATGCCACAAGATCGTGATATCAATTTCAGTATTGATTTGACACTAGGTACCCACCCTATCTCTATTCCATCGTACCGCATGGATCCAAAAGAGTTGAAGGAGTTGAAAGAACATCTTGAGGAGTTGCTAGCAAAGGAATTCGTTAGACCGAGTGTGTCGCCTTGGGGTGCAGTGGTGTTATTCATGAAGAAGAAAGATGGGACTATGCGGATGTGCATTGATTGCCGCCAGTTGAACAAAGTTACCATTAAGAACAAGCACCCGTTTCCGTGTATTGATGATTTGTTTGACCATTTGCAGGGTGCTAGGGTGTTTTCTAAGATCGACTTGAGATTGGGATACATCAGTTGAAGATTCGTGATTCGGATGTTACGAAGACAGCTTTCCGAACTATATATGGCCACTATGAGTTTCTAAGGATGTCCTTTGGTTTGACTAACGCCCCAGCGGCGTTTATGGATTTGATGAACCGGATGTTCAGGCCGTATATTGATTCATTTGTCATTGTCTTCATTGATTACATTTGATCTACTCGCATAGCATGGAGGAGCATGAGCAGCATTTCAGAGTGGTGCTTCAGACCTTGCGGGAACAGAAGCTATATGCTAAGTTCTCCAAGTGTGAGTTTTTGTTAGATTCTGTGGCATTCTTGGGGCATGTTGTATTAGGAGAGGGTATTAAGGTAGATCCCAAGAAGACCGAGGAAGTTCAGAGTTGGCCTCGTCCTACCACAGCGACCGAGATCAGGAGCTTCTTGGGGTTAGTAGGTTATTATCGTCGGTTTGTGGACAGCTTCTCATCTATTACAACACCTTTGACTAGATTGACCCAGAAGGGTGCTCCGTTTTAATGGTCTGATGATTGCGAGGCGAGCTTTCAGAAGCTCAAGATCGCCTTGACTTCAGCACCAGTGTTAGTGTTGCCTTCCGGTTCTGGAATGTACTCTGTGTATTGTGACACTTCACGAGTTGGCTTGGGTTGTGTATTGATGCAGGACGGGCGAATTATTGCATATGCTTTATGTCCGCTGAAGCCCCAAGAGAAGAATTGCCCCGTACATGATTTGGAGTTGGCCGCGATAGTTCATGCTCTCAAGATCTGGAGTCATTATCTTTATGGGCTGTCCTATGAGGTTTACACCGATCATCGCAGCTTGCAGCATTTCTTTAAGTAGAGGGATCTCAATTTGAGGCAGCACAGTTGCCTTGAGTTACTAAAAGATTATGATATTACCATCCTTTATCATCGGGGCAAGGTGATTGTGCCTGCTGATGCCTTGAGTAGAAATGCGGAGATGACGGGTAGTTTGGCATTCATTTCAGCTGAGGAGAGGCCATTAGCTTTGGATATTCAGTCCTTGGTTAGAAGACTTGTGAGGTTGGATATTTCAGAGCCTAGTCGAGTTCTTGCATGTATCATCGCCCAGTCTTCATTATTCGAGCAGATCAAGGCTCGTCAGTTTGACGATCCGCACTTGTTGGTTCTCAGAGAGACGGTACTACAGGTGGTGCCAAGGAAGTTGCTATCGGTGAGGATGGTGTTTTACGACTCCAGGGTCATCTATGTGTTTCTAATATTGATGGATTATAGGAAAAGATTCTAGAGAAAGCACACAGTTCCCAATATTCTATTGATCCAGGTGCTATGAAGATGTATCGCGACCTGAGGCAGCATTATTGGTGGTGGCGGATGAATAAGGTCATAGTTGAGTATGTATCAAGGTGCCTAAATTTCCAGCAGGTTAAGTATAAACATCAGAGGCCAGGTGGCCTACTCCAGCGGATGGTTATACCTGAGTGGAAATATGAGCGCATCACTATGGATTTCGTAGTTGAGTTGCCACGGACCTTGATGAAGCTTGATGCAATTTGGGTCATTATCGATAGTTTGACCAAGTCGGCACACTTCATTTCGGTTGTGACCACATATTCTTCTGAGAGATTGGCCCAGATTTACATTCAGGAGATTGTTCGGTTGCATGGTGTCCCTGTTTCCATCACACCGGATAGAGGTTCTCAGTTTACTTTGCATTTCTGGAGGGCAGTACAGAGTGAGTTGGGAACCCAGGTAGAGCTCAGTACAACATTTCATCAGCAGACCAATGAGCAGTCAGAGCATATGTGATTGACTTTGACGGGCAGTAGGATCGATTCTTGAATTCGACCAAGTTTGCTTACAACAACAGTTATCAGTCCAGCATCAAGGGCTCCATTTGAGGCTTTATATGGTCGGCGATGTCGTTCGCCCATCATATGGTTTGAGCCTTGCGAGGCTAAGTTATATGGTACTGATTTGGTGAAGGATTCCTTGGAGAAGATTAAGAGCGACTTTGCACAGCAGAGTCCAGACAGAAGAGTTACGCGGATCAGAAGGCGCATGATTTATCGTTTATGGTGGGCGAGAAGGTTCTCTTGAAAGTCTCGCCGATGAAGGGAATCATGAGGTTCGGGAAGAAGGGCAAGTTGAGTCCAAGGTTTATAGGTCCATTTGAGGTGTTGAGACGAGTTGGGGAGGTTGCTTATGAGCTTGCCTTGCCTCCCAGTCTATCGAGAGTTCATTTGGTTTTCCACGTGTCTATGCTCCGGAAGTATCATGCCGAGAGGTCGCATGTGTTAGACTACAATACGCTCAAATTACACTTTAATAAATAGTGTAAGGCGGTCGATATCAAATATAATAACCCAACAAGGTTGGGGTCGAATCCCACAGGTAATAGGTGTGAAAAGGTTACTTGACTAGTGTGTTACTCGACTAAAGTCGTAATTCTATCTAGTTAACCGTAACAAGAGTATGTATTAATGGTAACAAGAGTATGAATTGAGTTTGGTTTTAGGTGATGGCTAATTGAAATATTGAGAATGTAGATAATTTGATTAAAGAAACCAAGGTTATGTCCCCATTAATGAAGTGTAATGCTACTAGTGTTAATATGATATATTTCTAATGGAAGGTCCTTTTGATATGCAAATGATGTCTAAATGACTACCCAATATTTTTCAATAGTTAGGTAGTATTTCCTCTTTATGATTTTTTCAAATATAAAAGAGTTGCAATTAAGAACAATCAATTTATGCCAAATAAAACCCACTTATTCCTAAGCGATTTTATTAAACAAGGTTTAAAGCCTTGAGTCTTTGGTATTTACTTCTACCAAATTCTACCCCACTTTCCCGAGCAAAGCAAGAATTTAATGGCACTTGTTAATGTTTGCAACTACCAACAATAAATGAAGAATGAGAAGTAAATAAATATCAACCAACCATTATATATATATATTCAATGTTAAACACCCATTAACATAACACCCATTTAGGGTCCACAACCTTAGTATTTAAAGTTAGCTACTCATACTAAAATACAAAAGCAAGAGAATATTAAAAGCCATAAAGCTTACAAAGTGAAAGATTCTTGACCCAAAAGCTTCCAAAAGAGAGGAATATTAATGCCTTGTATTGTAGCTTTAAAGTCAGACCAGATAGAGCCCACAAAACCCCAATAAATCTATTTATAGAGGGCAAAAAATCGGGACAAAAATCGGACAAAACTGCCCTTTCAGGTTGAATATGCGATCGCATTTCTATCGCATAACAGACATGCGATCCGCATTTTTGACATGGTCATCGCAGATTGTAACCCTAGTTTCGTGTTCACCGCATTCATGATTTGCGGTCCGCATTGTAGAAATGCGACCGCATCTTGCATCGCATTTTCTTCCTTCAGTAGACTTCATGTTTAGTTTGCGGTTACTTCTACGGCTCGCAAAT
Organism: Nicotiana obtusifolia; assembly: GCA_002018475.1. NCBI lineage: Eukaryota > Viridiplantae > Streptophyta > Magnoliopsida > Solanales > Solanaceae > Nicotiana > Nicotiana obtusifolia. The sequence goes on along the minus strand of MCJB01052885.1, from coordinate 5,021 downwards.
AGGTTATGCGATCGCAGATGAGACCGCATTTTTGACGTTGAACTTTGCCCAAAAATCTGTTTTGATCTGCGATCTTAGTGTGAAATATGCGGCTCGCATGTGGGTTTTGCAATAGCATATCCACATTTGCGATGCCTTTTTGCTCTTTTCTTGTCTTTTTGTGGCTTTTTGAACTCTTTTCCGTGCTCTTAGGTCCTTACGCCTCATACACTGCAAAAATACTAAAATTACATAAGTACAAAGGGAAATTGCATTTAAACAAGCTAAAATCTAAGCAATTAGTATCAAATGTGCCAAAATTCTCCGGCACATCAACACCTCCAACTTAAACTCTTGCTTGTCCTCAA
>MCJB01052884.1:0-21645 GCA_002018475.1 Nicotiana obtusifolia | reverse complement strand
GTGACACTTGAAATTTTGTACTGAGAGTGAGTGTACTTGCACTTTAGTCCCTTTGTATTGCTATGCTAAATATTGTGAGAGTGGGACTTTCTTTCAAGCGAGGGCACATAAACTGCTAGGTTGATAGTAAGTTGAGTTTTGAGTAAAGCATAAGTGTATTCAGCTGAAGGTAGCCTTTAGTTACTTTGTTGAGGCTCAAAGTTCACTAACTGATTGGTTGTCCTTGAATATATTGATGATTCAAGGAGGGTACAGTTGTCAAAGAGTTATACTTGAGATACTAACAACAAACACCGTCCATGATCAGTGTTGTTTCATGTTTGATAAGTAGAGTCTATACTATGATAGTATCATTTTGGTTGCTTGAGGACAAGCAAGAGTTTAAGTTGGGGGTGTTGATGTGCCGGGTAATTTCGGCACATTTTGATACTACTTGCTTAAAGTTTAACTTGTTTTACGTGCAAATTTTCATATACTTATGTAATCTTAGTGTATTTGCAGTATATCGAGTGTAAGGACCCAGCAGTACGAAAAGAGTTCAAAAAGCCAGCTCAAGAAGAGAAAAGAAGTTAAGAGCATCGCATATGCGAGTATGCGGTCGCAAACAGAAAATGCGGATCGCATATTTCACAAGTAGATCACAGACAAAGACAGAACTCTAGGCCAATCTTCATGTCGAGAAGGCAGTCGCAAATGTGACCACAAAACAGGAATGCGAACCGCGAAATAACAAGGTGCAATCGCAAACACAAACAGAGTTCTGGGTGAAAATCAGAGTGGAGAATGCAATCGCATTTCGCGATCGCATAATCAACATGCGAACCGCAAATCAAAATGCGATGAGAGAAAAACTGTCTGGTGGAATTTGCGACAGGCGATGATTATCTGCGGACCACATTTCTGTTTTGCAACAGAAATGCGGTCCGCATTATCACAACAGGGGAAAATCATACCGAAATTCGCCTCGGGTTTTGGGCCTCTATAAATAGGTTTTATAGGGTTTTGTGAAGAGAATCTTGTCATAATTTAGAGTACAAAGTACGGGCAATTAACTAGGTTGAATTCTTGAAAGCTTTTGGGATCAATTACCTTCTATTTTGTAAGATGATATCAATTACTATTCTTTGCTCTTCAATTTTCAGCATGAGTAGCTAAATTCAAACTCTGAGGTTGTGAACCCTGGATGGGTGGAATGTTGTTGAGATTTTGATATTGAACATGATTTCAATGAGAGATTGATATTTATTTATTTCTTATTATTCAATTAATCGTTAGTGGTTGCAAACATTAACGAACGCCAATTAATTCTATCTTGGAAAAGTGGGATCGAATTTGGTAGAAGTAAATAACAAAGACTCAAGCCTTTAAACCTTGTTTAATAAAATCGCTTAGGAATAAGTAGGTTTTAAGGCATTAATTGATTGTTCTTAATCATAACTCTTTTGTATTTGGGAGAATCTTAAAGAGGATACATTATCCAACCATTGGGAAATATTGGATAATAAATCAAACATCAATTGCATATCAAGAAAGTTAGTCAATATTAATATCAAGAACATTCTACTACATTAAGGGGGAAATAACCTTGGTTTCTTAAATTCATATTAATCACATTCATACTATTGCAATCAGTTTTCAGTTTTCGTTTACTCATACGTTAACCACTCTTTTGTTCTATTCCAATTACTTGATAGAATTATGACTTAGTTAAGTATTACACTAATTAGATCAATGTTTCATACCTATTCCCTGTGGAATTCGACCCCAACCTTGTTGGATTATTATATTTGACACCGACTGCTTACACTATTCTTAAGGTGTAATTTGAGCGTATCAGCCATGCATCCCTAAGGGTCTGGGGAACAAACTCTCTCAAGAATGACTTTGAAAATCGAGTCCATGCAAGTGAAGCTACAGAGGCAGGGCCACCCTCCTCGTACACTCGCCACCACTGATATGCTGCTCCTAACAGCTGCAAAGTAGTGAAAGCAACCCCTGTCGTCTCCACAATACCCATGGTGCGGAGAATATGGTGGAACTCCTCTAGAAAACCATGCACATCCTCTGAAGCCAAACTACTTAAAGTAGGAGGGTGATACTTCTTGAACTTCTCAAGTCTAAGATGCTCCTATTCAGATGTTGCTGCTCTAACCGCGTGCCGAACTAGAACAGAAGGTTGTACTGGTATAACCTCTGGGACCTGATCAACATGGACCCGCTGCTCTAAGGTATGGGCCGTGGAAGTCTGAGCTCCTCCCCCAGCCCGAGATGTAGCTAGTGCAAGTGGAATCAACCCCGCCAAAGCTCGAGTATCAAATATGCTCAGGAACTGTGCGAGGGTCTCCTGAAGTGCAGGGGTGGCAACAGACGCCTCGGGTGCCTGTCCCCTAACTGGAGCTATTTGTTGCTCCTCTGTCGCAGCTCGGGTAGATGCTCTGCCTGCACCACGTGCCCTTCCTCAGCCTCTCACGGCTCTATCAAGGGGCGCGTGTGTCTGATTGTCGGATCCAGCAGTGTGTATCCTCACCATCTATGAGAGACTAGAAAGTAAAGGTTCAGTTTTCAAAGTCAACCAATTCGCACGATAAGGAATCAAAGAAGTGAAGTTTTCCTAACAGTTTTGTAGCCTCTAGGAGATAAGTACAGACGTCTCCGTACCAATCCACAAGATTCTACTAAATCTGCTTTTGACTCGTAACACCAATGAACCTAGACCTTTGATACCAACTTGTCACGACCCCAATTTTCCTCCATAGGATGTCGTGATGGCACCTAGTATCTACGACTAGGTAAGCCTAACATTTAAATATTAACTTCATAGAAATGATTAACAAAATACTAAAACAAGTCAGATAAACTGATATAATATCCCAAAATAAAATATCAATGATACACTCCCCAAAACTGATGAAACTGAGTCATATGCTCTACAGAGTAAGCTAAAATGTCTACTACATCAACGTCTAAATGAAAAATACAACAATAGTAAAAATAAAGGAAGGTGACTCTGAGGCCTGTCGAAGCCGAGCAGGCATACCTTGAAGTCTCCAGAAGTAGCTAATAGTCGATCGTCCGACACAAGCCGAGGTACCTGAATCTGCAGAAAAAAGATGTGCAGAAGCGTAGTATGAGTACACCACAATGGTACCCAGGAAATATCAAGCCTAACCTTGGTAGAGTAGTGACGAGGCCAGGTCAAGACAGCTACTTGGATATAAATAAGCAGTATGAAAACATGAGAACGATAAATAATTGAAAGCGGAGAAATAACTAATACAAAACAAGTTAATAACATGAATTAATACCGGAATTTTAAGCATGGAAATAACATAAAGGAAGTTTAAAGATAACCACAATGAGCATATACGGACAACAACTGATAGAACAAGGAAGAACAAAACAATAAGAAGTGTTCCGACCGAAACTCTTTGCAACATGAGATAAACAACAAGAATCACAACGAGGTACCGCCTCGTGTACCATAAGAATCATAATCGAGGTACCGCCTCGTGTATAAATCAAGAATCACAACCGAGGTACCACCTCGTATTCACAATTCACAATCTCAATAACAATCTTTCCTTATATCGCTGCGTGAGTCTTATATTTAAATAGGTTTTGAAAATAGTTTTTCCGAATTAGCTACACGCACTTTAGTCCACCTTATGACGTCGCGTGACTTCATGTAATACCCTTACAAGCACACGCACATAAGTCCCACCTGATACTGCCGCATGTACATTAACCCTTAGCCTTATACTGCCGCATGCGCGTCAATATCACATCACAATAACAACTCGCACCACAAGTGCCCATAAGTCACAACTTTCCAATAATCAACAACATCAATGTTTCCATAACAATATCCCATGTCTCCACCACAACGTGTACAAGAATATCAACAACAACAACAATGAATGTAAAATGTTCAACAAGAAAGATGTCTCAACAATAAACATTTTCGCCTCAATTTGATAAACGCTTTCACAACTTCAACACCATTAACTCAACAATGAGAGAGATAATGTATAAACACGATATTAAATAAGAATAACTCATAATGGAAGAGATAACGTATAACAATGAATTCAAATAATGGAAATCGACAATGAAAGAGATAACATGAACAATAACTTCAAATAATCATAATCAATAATGAAGATATAACATGAACAATAACTTCAATAATGATAATCAACAATAAAAGAGATAACATGTAACAATAAAAGAGGCAACAAGTTCAACAAAAGCATGAGAGCAATTTATCAATTAGGATGTAGAATAAGTGTTAACGAAATCAATTTAAGGCATGTAAGGATAGACTAGCACAAGTAAGAATAGATCGACTATGAGAGCTTAGAACATGATATGACAATTAAATTAAGTCATGGAAAGAGTCTAAGTAGCCTAATCCGATCAATTACCACATACAACTCGTGTACCCACTTGTCACCTTGCATACACGGCTTTCACATATCACCACTGACACAATGAATCCCAAACCCTAAGGGGTAGTTCTCCCACACAAAGTTAGGCAAGATATTTACCTCAACTAGGCCAATTCTACCCTCGAAAATAGCTTTTCCCCTAAAATTCGCCTCCGCACGGCTCAAATTAACCAAAATCCACTTAATACATCAAATAATGCAAGGGAAATCAATTACAATAGATAAAGCCATGATCTTTTATACTTCTCCCAAAAAGTCAATAAAAGTCAACCCTGGGCTCGCCCGATAAAAACCTTGGTCCAATGGTAGATTCCCACTATCCATGACCCCACGAGCTCATATATGTGATTAGTTTCAAAATCCGAGTCCATATCGATCCTCAAAACCCGAATTCTTATTTTTCAAAAACTTGATAAGATTTCACAGTTTTTCACTTTGATTGACATGATTTTGATGTTAAAATCTAAGATATATTGAAGGAATATGATTGAAATAGATTAGAGTCACTTACCCAAAGTTTGTAGATGAAAATCCCCTCTCCAAATCGCCTCCTACCGAGTCTAGGGTTCTAAAATGAGAGAATGTGTTGAAAAATCCTATCTCCCAGCCCTTTGTACCAGCTGCAGTTGTAGCATTTGTGAAACAGGGTTCGCATTTGCGAACCCTGACAGCCTCCGTCTTAATCGCAATTGGGACAAGAGGCTTCGCAATTGCAAAGCTGCGAACCTCACAAAAGCGAACAAATATTCGCAAGCAAACTAAGTCAAAATGCTGGCAGAATTTGCAAATGTGAAGGGGAAGTCGCAATGGTGATATCTGATCCCCCACTGTCACCTCCGCAATTGCGAGGCTGGTGCTCGTAATTGCGATAACTAAGCACCAGCAGTTCATTTCAGTTCAAAACCATTTCTAAATATGTCTGAAACTCATCCGAGCCCTCGGGGCACCAAAACAAACATCCTCTCAAGTCTAAAAATATCATATGAACTCGCTCGTGCGATCAAAACACAAAAATAACATCTAAAACTACGAATTGAACACTAAAACAAATAAATTTCAAAGTAAAGTTCAAGAATCTCTAAAATTACAACTAAACGTCTGAATCCTATCAAATCAACTCCAAATGGTACCAAATTTTTCAAACAAGTTCTAAATAGCATAAAGGACCTATTCTAAGTTACAAAATCAAATTACGAGCTCAATAGCTAAAAGTCAACCTACGGTCAATCTTTTTAACTTTTAATTGCCAAATTTCGGCAAAACAACATAAATCAATCAATGGACTTCCGAAATCAATTCTGGGCATACGCACAAGTTCAAAATTACGATACAAAGCTATCAGAGCCATTAAAACACCGTTTCGGGGTAGTTTTCATAAAAGTCAAAGTATTGGTCAATATTTCTAACTTAGGCTTCTAAGCTAAGAATCAAAGGGTCCAAATCACCGCGAAAGCTTTCCGGAATAAAACTAACCAATCCCCCAAGTCATAAAATCATAAACACACATATGTGAAGCGTAAAAAGGGATAACGGAATGCAATTACACAAAATGACTGATCGGGTCGTTACATGAATTCATTACAGAAGTTCAGATCATATGGACATGTGAACTTTTAAATGTGCACAACATACATGGTTTCAACAACAAATCATTTAATCAAAGCAGGCAGGTTAAGTGTATGGCATAGATACTATGATAAAGATCATTTAGTTAAATCAACAGGTTGTAATAACATTACTAATCCAAGAACCAGTGGAGCACAAGGGTGAAGGAATCAACCGTTGAAGTCTTCAACCCAGCGGTCAAAGCCTAATGTACAAAGGTCACTGTGTTTGATCTCTAGATAAAGATTCATGATGATGAAGCTAAAGATACGACCATGCATGCCATGGATTCAATGGGACATAGGAAAATAAGACAAATTTAGATTTCATCTTTTAGGTCTAGAGTTTTTGGAATTGGGCTTTGGAATTTGGTGATCGTTGCTCCAAAACTCACACGCAAGTATACGTGGTCGTACAAGTATATAGGATTATTAATCTAGATATCGTACCCACAGGGACTTGTGATTAACTACTTACTAAATTAAACTAAAACAATTAAACTATTCAAGCGATTCCTAAGGTGTGGTTATTTATGTAAACTAATCTAGGGTAGTAAAATAAGCGATTAAAGAAAATAAGTCAGCAATTAAATTATCTAATTAATTTATCTGATTTATTGATTGACAGGGTTAATATTACTTGTAGTATTCTCCCGAAGTACTACTTGCCTATTCAAGCTAGATAACACCTATATTACTATGAAATTAGGATTAACAAGAATGCATTAATAATTCTCGTATAGTAACAAAGTAAGGCGATAAGATATATCCCTATCCTAAGCTCAAATCTGTTCCCCGTAATTCAGGTTCAAGATCTTGCTCTACTCAATCTTAAATGCAATCTAGAATTCTCTCTCTCGCGTTCAATCCTAGATTCTTAGATAATTTTCAATTGGGGCAATCACATAATTAAGCGCAAGATTGAATAAATAAACCAATATGATAAAATAATTAAGAACAATACAAGCTTCAAACTACAACGTTCATGTAGCACCCCACAACTCTAGAACTAATAAACTATAAAGTTAAAGGAAGAAAAGAGAAGAAAAACTAGTTGCAAGTCTCCTCCAAGCGTGATTTATGTTCTCATGCGTGTTTCTTTGCCTTCTCTTTCCTAGAAAGTTGATCAACCCCCCACTAATCACATTTAGGGGGTATTTATGTTCTAGGGTAGGAGTCTCCAAGTCCAGAACTGATTAGAAAATAACTTATTCACGGACTGGGGGAATCGGGCCTTAGAGCCGGGAGGCCTGGTCTGTAGCCAGGTGGATTAGGCTTTAGAGCTGCAAGGCTTGGTCTGTGGTGCGGTTGACTAGGCTTTAGAGCAGGTGAGGCCTGGTCTGGGGCGCGGTTCCCTTGCCTTACTCCGATTTTTTCCTTTTCGTGCTCTTTTCTTGTGTCTTTAATATATTTTTGTGCAACGTCCATTCCTTTATGTATTCCGGTGGTCCTACAAATAAAAGTAACTCAATTAAGCTCAAACGACGTACAATTAATCATTAAAACACTCAAATGTAAGGTAAGAATGCACTACAAATATACATTTATAGCCAAACATCAGTGATGAAAAGGGAATGAATCATGCCAGAGTCACGGGTATGGGGACAGATTGAGTGTTGTGAGGTTCGATTTTGTGACGTTGCACCGATTTTATGCAAGGTTTCATGATTGATAGGCGTGGAGAGATCGAGAGAATAGAGAGGAAAAGGGGAAAGAGGGTGGTTGTTTTGGGAAAGAATATGATAGTTGTTATTGTAGGCGAACTCCGCTAGAGTTAAAAACCGGTCCCACTAACCGCCAAAAATCCATACAGCATGCCTGCAACATGTCCTCCAATATCTTAATAGTGCGCTCGAACTGTCCGTACATCTAAGGATAAAATGCGGTACTCATCTCGACTCGTGTGCCCAACACACGCTACACAACTATCATAAAATATGATGTGAACTACGTGCCTTGGTCAGAAATGATGGAAACGGGGATGCCATGTAGGCATATAATATCCAATCTGAGCCAACTGCTCTAAAGAATAGGAAGTCATCATCGGAATGAAGTGTACGGAATTAGTCAATCGGTCAATAACCAAGACTACATCATATTTCCTCAAGGTCCGTGGTAGGCCTACCACAAAATCCATAGTGATGCACTTCCGCTTCCACTCTCGTATCTCCAATCTCTGAGCCAACCCACCCGGTTTCTAATGTTCGTAATTCACCTATTAACAATTGAAACACCGAATGACATGACTGACTATATCTTTCTTCATTATATGCCACAAATAGTGTTGTTTTAAGTCACGGTGCATCTTTGTGACATCTGGGTGAATGGAATGGCGCGTAAATATTCCAAAGTGGCCATGCTCTCGTCCTTCCTACTCAATGCATCGGCTACTACATTGGCCTTCCTCGGATGATAGAATATGGTGATATCATGGCTTTCAACAACTCTAACCATCTAAGCTGCCGCAAATTAAGGTCCTTCTACTTGAACATGTGTTGGAGACTCCGACGGTCGGTATAGACCTCACAAGGAACGTCGTACAAATAGTGCCTCCAAATATTTAGCGCGTAAACAATGGTTGCCAACTATAAATCATGCATAGGGTAATTCTTCTCATAAACCTTAAACTGATGAGACGCGGAGGCAATCATCCTACCATCCTGCATCAACACCGCGCCAATATTGGGGTTATAGTCAATACAGTCTTGAGTTTCTAAAAGCTCACCTCACACTCATCTAACTATCTGCAAATAGCACCTTTCTAGGTCAACCTTGTCAATGGGGCTGAGATAGATAAAAATCCCTCCACGAACCGGCGATAATAACCCCCCAAAACCAAGAAGCTTTGAATATCTATAGTTGATGTAGGTCTAGGGCAATTTTGAACTGCCTCAATCTTCTTTGTATACACTTTGATGCCCTCAAAAGATACAACATGTCCCAAAAAGGAAACGGAGTCTAACCAAAACTCACACTTCGAAAACTTGGCATATAATTGATGATCCTTCAAAGTCTGAAGTACGTTCCGTAGATGTTGCTCATGCTCCTCTCGACTGCGGAAGTAAACCAAAATATCGTCAATGAAGACGATCACGAAGGAATATAAATAAGGCTTGAATACCCAGTTCATCAAATCCATAAAAGATGTTAGGGTATTAGTTAAGCCAATTGACATCACCAAGTACTCATAGTGACCATACCAAGTCCAAAGAGTTTTCTTAGGGTCATCTGATGCCGTAATCTTCACCTGATGGTTGCCCGACCTCAAATCAATCTTGGAAAACACCTTGGCACCTTCAAGTTGATCAAATAAATCACCAATCCTTGGATAGTGACTTTCCTCAAATGCCAATAATATATTCACATCCTCATCGATCCATCCTTCTTCTTCATAAACAACATTGTGCATCCCAAGGCGAGACATTAGGTCAATTGTATCCCTTGTCAAGCAAATCTTACAACTGCTCCTTCAATTCTTTCAACTCAACTGGAACCATATGATATAGGAATAGAAATGGGTTGAGTGTCGAGAACCAAGTCAATGCAAAAGTAGATATCGCTGTCGGGTGGCATACCCGGCAAGTTCGTAGGAAACACCTCTAGGAACTCAAACACCCCTTCTCGACCATACACCGAGCCTTCATATATAAAATGAACATACTAGTAGAGTGACCAGGAGCCTCTCTCCACTCCAATCTAGACAACCACGACATAGCGAACGTCACAGCCTTGGCATGACAATCCAAGATGGCGTGATAGGGTGACAACCAATCCATGCTCAAAATCACATCAAAATCCACCATATTAAGGAATAGGAGGTCAACCCTAGTCTCATAACTCCCACTAGTGACCAAACAAGAACGATAGACCTGGTCTACCACAATAGAATCCTCAACGGGCATAGATACATAAATAGGAACACTAAAAGAATCACGAGACATATCCAAATATGAAGTAAAACAGGATGGCACATACGAATAAGTAGAGCCCGGATCAAATAAAACGGATGCATCTCTATGGAAAATCGAAACAATGCATGTGATAACTACATCACATGACTCCACCTTAGGTCTAGCTGGAAATACATAGAGAGGGGGTTGAGCCCCTCCAATATGTCCTCCACCTCTCTAATGGCCCCTCACTAACTGGACTCCACCCCTAGCTGCCTGACCCCCATCTCTAGCTGGCTGCACGGGTGGTGGAGCAACTGGTGCCAAAATCATGGCACCAATGCCCCACTGAGGGATCCTGCTTTGCGACCTGGGGAAAAACCTCATGACGTGCTCGGATCCCCATAAGTATAACAAGCCCTTGGTCAAAGTGACTGCTAACTGTGGGACTGACCCTGTCGACCTGGATAACTACCCTGATAACTCTGAATCGGAGATGTACTGACTGGATCTGAAGGTGCACGGTATGGTAATTGCTTAGGACAAGATCCATAATAATCATGACTTCCATGCGATACCTGACGCACTAACTAAATCAGCCTTATAGTATGTCCCCTACCAAATAAACATTTGTCTCCAAATGAGGCACTAATGAAACCACCAAAATGACGAGGCATCTTCTCAAATGCCGCCTCCCTATCCAGGCCACGAATCCTCTTGATCTGCCTAGCGATCTCTACAACTCGAGTGAAAGAAATATCATCCTCAGTTTCTTTGGCCATCTGTAGTCTAAAGAAATAAGCAAGGCCATCTATAAATCTCTACACCCTCTCCCTCTTAGTAGGGATCAGGATAGCTCTATGGCGCGATAGATCCACAAATCAACAATACATCTCTACGACTACATATCAAGTATACCTGTAAATCAACAGTTACACAATAGATACATCAATAGTATTTACACTTAGCACTGTATGGGTGCCAAGAAATTCTGCCCATCATCAAGCACATATATGAAACACTATGCCTGTGCCCACTGCTAGCATGTCAGACTCCGGAGGGGCGGATCCTGCCCAAGTGCTAATTATAATCACTTAGCCTATAATGAGGCATGGTGTAGACGTCGCCCCAAAACAATAACACTCGGCCCAATACGGTCCTGGCATATGCGTCACCTCGAAATTAGTACCAAACCTGCTTTAAGGCCCAAACTCAGTCATTTACTATTCAGTTCTTAGATGAACACACCTCAAATATTCAATTAAATAGCTTTTACTCTTAATCGACATCAGCAACATGTCAGGAATCAAATATGAAGTACTGAGATGGAAATATCATACACGGATATAGTATCATGACTGAGAGCATGTGTGCAAATAAGGTATATAACTCAGAAATAGCAGGAATAGCCCTATCAAGTCTCAAACAGTTAGCATATAGCCTAGACATGATGTCTAGCATGACTCATAGTTCAAACTATTAAACTAGTAGAAGGGACGTAGGGATAACATGATATGATAGCACAACAAGGCCGGTATTAGCGTAAAGGCCTCCCCAAACCATGAACAAACGGGTGCACGCACACACGCCACCAAGTGCATACATCACCCCAATATCTTTCACATAACGTGGTCCTTAGGGTGAAATACCCTCAAACCCAAGTTTAGAAATGTTACTTACCTCAAATCCCGCAAATCACAACTCCATCAAGCCTTTCCCATGGGTACCAGCCTCCAAACGACTCGAATATAGTCATAAACAACTCAATATCAACAAATAATGCCGTAAAAAACAACTTCAAACAACAAAGTTTCGATCTTTATCAAAATCAAAAAGTTAACCTTGGGCCCACGCCTTGGAACCCGACAAAATTCACAAAATTCAAGCACCCATTCAATTACGAGTCCAACCATACCAAAATCATCCATTTTTGGCCTTAAATTGACCATCAAACCTCCATTTATTATTTATGAAAAGTTTCCAAAAACCCCTGATCTTCACCTTAATACACTATTCAAATGCTAAAAACGAAGATGGAATCATGAAATATTAACAAATCCAGGTCAAAAACACTTACCCCCGATCCAAGACGTGAAAATCCCCTACAAGATCGCCCGAAATCGAGCTCTATAACTCAAAATAGGAAAATGGTACTCCAACCATCGATTTGGAATTAAATATCTGCTGCCCAGTTGTTCCTCTTCGCGATCGCGGAAATTCCCTTGCGATCACGAAGCACAAAAATGCTTCCCAAGAACAAATACACTTCGCGAACGCAAAGATTCAATCAAAAATGCGGTGCTTACCAGTTGTAACTCCTCGACACGAGCCCAACTACGCGATCGCGTAAGCTTGAAGCTTTACACTCCAGTTGTCCCCTCTTCTTACGTGAACTTGTGATCCTTCTCGTGTTCACAGTGACCTGAGACCACAAAGCGTCGCGCACGCACTCCAAGTATCACGAACGAGATGCATAAAATTTCACCAGTCATAAAAAGATCCTTCACGATCGCATATAAGGAAACAAGAACCCGATACATCAGCAGCCTAACAAGTCCAAAATGAGCCGAATATGATCAGAATCACACCCGAGGCCCCTGGGACCCCATCCAAACAAGCCAACAAGTCCTAAAACATGACAGAATGTAGTTGAAGCCTCAAATCACATCAAGCAACAACAAAATCGCGTATCGCACTTCAGTTCAAGCCTAGTGAACTTATGAACTTCTAACTTCTAAAACTAATGCCGAATCATACCAAACCAACTCCAATTGACCTCAAATTTTGTACACAAGTCATAAATGACACAACGGACTTATCTCCAATTCCTGGATCTAAAACCCAAGCCCGGTATCAACAAAGTCAACTCTCCGTCAAACTTCTCAACTTCCCAACTATCGCCAATTCAAGCCAAAACAGCCTACGGACCTCCAAATCAACATCGGGACATGAGCCTAAGTGCAAAATCACCATACAAAGCTATTGGGACCATCAAAACTCCATTCCGGAGTCGTCTATACAAAAGTCAAACTTCGGTTAACTCTTTCGACCTAAGCCTTTAACCTTGGGCCTAAGTGTCCCATTTCACTCCAAAATATCACTGAAACCGAACTAACCACCCCGACAAGTCACATAACGATAATTAAATATAGAAGAAGTGATAAATGGGGGAACGGGGCTATAATACTCAAAATGACCTTCTGGGTCATTACATTCTCCCCCTCTTAAACAAATGTTCATTCTCGAACGAGTCTAGAATCATATTTGGAGTCTCAAATAGGTGTGGATAGCTACTCCACATCTCCCGCTCGGTCTCCCAAGTAGCCTCCTCGACTGGGTGACGTCTCCACTGAACTTTCACTGAAGCTATATTCTTTGATCTTAACTTTCGAACCTGCCGATCCGAAATGGCCATCGGCTCCAAATGATAAGTCAAATCCCCATCTAACTGAACCGTTTTGAATCTAAAACATGAGATGGATCACCATAATACTTCCATCATAGAAACATGAAACACTGGGTGAACATCCGATAAACTAGGCGTCAATGCAAGCTTGTAAGCCACCTCTCCAATCCTCCCAAGCACCTCAAAAGGGCCAATATACCGAGGGCTGAACTTGCCCTTCTTCTCGAACCTCATCACACCCCTCATTGGAGATACTTGGAGAAATACCTTCTCTCCCACCATATATGCAACATCATGAACCTTTCGATCAGCATAACTCTTCTGTCTAAACTGTTCAAGTTGACTTTCTCTAAGGCATCATGAACCAAATCAGTACCCAACAACCTAGTCTCTCCCGGCTTAAACCAACCTACTGGAGAACGACACCGCCTCCCATATAAGGTCTCATAAGGAGTCATCTGAAAACTTGATTGCTAGTTGTTATTGTAGGCAAACTCTGCAAGCGGTAGAAACTGATCCCGAGAACCCCCGAAATCCATAGCACAAGCGCATAGCATATCTTCCAAAATCTGAATGGTGCGCTCGAATTATCTGTCCGTCTGAGGGTGGAATGTTGTGCTCAACTCAAGCAATGTTCCCAACTCTCGCTGCACTGTTCTCCAAAATTGCGACATGAATTGTGTGCCCTGATCTGAAATAATAGACACCGGCACACCGTGAAGACAAACAATCTCGCGGATATAGATCTCAACTAATCGCTTCGAAGAATAGGTAGTCACAACCAGAATGAAATGTGCGGGATTAGTCAACCGGTCCACAATCACCCAAATAGCATCAAATTTCTTCAAAGTCCATTGTAGCCCAACAATGAAGTCCATGGTAATATGCTCCCACATCCACTCAGGAATCTCAAGCCTCTGAAGCAAACCACTCATTTTATGATGTTCGTAGTTTACCTACTGACAGTTCAAGCACCCAGCCACATATTCCACTATGTCTTTCTTCATTCTTCTCTACAAATAGTACTGCCTCAAGTCCTAATACATCTCCGCGGCACCCCGAATGAATGGAATACTGTGTACTGTGGGTCTCCTCAAGAATCAACTCATGTAACCCATCCACATTGGGCACACAAATCCGACTTTGCATCCGCAACACCCCATCATCTCCAATAGAAACCTCATTTGGCATCACTATGTTTTACCGTGTCATAAAGACATGCAAATGGGGGTCGTCATACTAATGCTCTCTGATGTGCTCTTACAAAGAAGACCGAGAGACCACGCAAGCTAGAACCCGACTAGGCTCCGAAACATCTAACCTCACGAACTTGTTGGCCAAGGCCTGGACATCTGATGCTAGCGGTCTCTAACCAACTAGAATATATGCAAGGCTACCCATACTCACCGCCTTTCTACTCAAGGCATCGGCCACCACATTGGCCTTCCCGGGATGATACAAAATAGTAATATCATAGTCTTTTAATAGCTCCAACCATCACCGCTGCCTCAAATTTAGATCCTTTTGCTTAAACAAGTGTTTTAGGCTCCGATGATTGGTAAATACCTCACAAGACATGCCGTAGAGATAATGCCTCTTCAATGTATGAACAATGGCTGCCAACTCTAAATCATGAACGGGGTACATCTTCTCGTGAGGCTTCAACTAGCATGAAGAATAAGCAATCACCCTACCCTCATGCATCAAGACACACCCAATAATACCAAACCGAGAAGCATCACAATACACTATATATGAACCCGATGCTAAAGGAAAAACTAGAACTGGAGTTGTGCTCTCGTCACACTCATCAGACCACCTAAATGGGACACCCTTCTGGGTCAATCTAATCAAAGGTGCAGCAATGGACTAGAAACCCTCCATGAAACAGCGATAAAATCTGGCTAAGCAAAGAAAACTCTGAATCTTAGTAGCTGAAGATGGTGTAAGCCAACTCTGAACTCCCTCAATCTTCTTCGGATATATCTGGATAACCTCACTGGACACCACGTGCCCCAAGAACACCATATAATCAAGCTAAAACTTACACTTGGAGAATTTAGCATAAAGTTTCTTCTCCCTTAATGTATGTAGTACAATCCTCAAATGCTGCTCATGCTTCTCCTAGATGCGTGAGTACACTAGTATATCATTAGTGAATACTATGACAAAACAATAAAGATATAGCTAGAATACACTGTTCATCAGATGCATAAATGCTATTGGGGCATTAGTCAACCCAAAAGAAATTACAAGGAACTCATAATGACCATAGTGGGTCCCGAATACCGTTTTTAGGACATAAATCCTGAATCTTCATCTGGTGATACCTAGACCTCAAATCAATCTTAGAGAACAGCTTCGCACCCTGAAGCTGGTCAAATAAGTCATCAATGCGCGGCGGTAGGTACTTGTTCTTAATTGTAACTTTGTTCAACTGCCTATAATCGTTTCAATTCGCATAGTACCATCCTTCTTCTTCACAAACAGAAGGTGCCCCCCAAGGCGACACACTAGGCTGAATTAATTCCTTATCAAGTCGCTCCTGAAGTTGTTCTTTCAATTCCTTTTACTCTGCTGGTGCCATACGATATAGAGGAATAGAAATGGGCTGAGTGCCTGGCACCAAGTCAATACCAAAATTAATATCGCTGTCTGGTGGCATGCCCGGCAGGTCTGTAGGAAACACATCCAAAAAGTCTCTTACTATCGGAACAGACTCAATGGTAGGAGTATCAGCACCAACATCCCTCACAAAGGCCAAATATGCCAGACATCCATTCCCAATCATCTGTTAGGACTTCAAATATGAAATCACTCTACTGGCAACATAGTCCAGAGAACCTCTCGACTCAATCCTAGGCAATCCCGACATTGCCAACGTCATGGTCTTAATGTGACAATCCAGAATAGCATGGCATGGTGACAACCAATCCGTGCCTAGAATCACGTCAAAATAAACCATACTTAGCATTAAAAGATCAACTCTCGTCTCCAATCCCCCAATAGTCACCACACACGATCGATATACATGGTCCACAACAATAGAGTCGCCCACCGTGTAGATACATGAACAGGTGTAACTAAGGAATCATGGGGCATATCCAAATAACGAGCAAAGTACAATGATATATATAAATAATGGAACCAAGATCAAATAATATGGAAGCATCCTTGTGGCACACTGAAACAATATTTGTGATCACTGCATCTGAAGCAACTACTTCTGGCCTGGCCGGAAAAGCTAAGCATCGAGCCTGACCACCACTTGTCTGACCTCCCCCTCTAGGACGACCTCGACCCGTACGACCTCTACCCCAAGCTAGCCGAGCAGGTGGTGTAGCAACTGATGCAGGGGTCATACACTGGCCTCCCTGCTGCACTGGACCTCTGTACTGACAGGGACAATACTTCCTCACATGCCCTAACTCTCCACAATCATAACAACCTCGAGCTAAAAATGGCGGTGTGGCTTGCATTGGACCCGAGAACTAGAATAACCACTGGAAGAACCCGGACAGACGAATCCTGAACTGATGGAGCACCGGATGAACTCTAAGTTGGGAGGGCACTGAAAGATGACTGACCTGGACGAGCACTGTATGAACCATGACTAGCTAATACACCACGATGAACCGAACAAGCCATCTGAGCGAGCCTGTAAGGACGACCTCAGTTGTGATGTGACTGACCTGTAGATAAGGTACCACTAAAACCACCAAAACTACGGGGCCTCTTGCCTTCCCACTCGTCACGCTCAAGCCTGCGAGCAAACTTCAAATTCCTAGCAATCTCGACCACCTGGTCAAACTTAGAATACGTCTCGTTCTCGCGGGCCAAACTGTAACGTAGGCCATAGTTAAGACCATCAATGAACCTCCTGATCCGCTCTCACTTTGTGGGAACCAAACATATAGCATGACGGGCCAAATCTATGAATTTCATCTCATACTGGGTCAAAATCATATCTCCCTGTCATAGCTACTCAAAATCTCTACGCAAGCTCCTCCCTATGAGTCTGTGGGACAACCTTCTCCAAAAAGCGAATGGAAAACTCATGCCATGAAAGTGCCGCTGCACCAATTGGCCTACTCAACTCATAGTCCTTCCACCATCGTTAGGTATCTCCAGTCAACTGGAAAGTGGTAAATGCAACTCCACTAGTCTCCAAAATACCTGCTGTGCGAAGAATCCGCTGACATCGGTCTAGTAAATCCTAGGCATTCTTTGACTCCTCCCCCCTGAATTCTGGAGGCTTAAGCCTCCCAAACCTCTCTAGTCTCTTTTGCTCCTCATTACTCATAGGTGGGCCAACCTCGACTCGAGCAGCAACAACCGGCTGGGATTGTAGTACCCACGGTGTTTGGAGTCCCTGAACTACCTGCTCTGGAGTACAGGCGGCGGAGTCTGAGTACCTCCCCCGGCTTGAGAAGTGGCTGGTGCAGCGGGAACTGAAACCGCCTGAGCAAGGCTACTGCATACTGTCAAATTTTGGGCCAAAGCCTCCTGAAGGCCCGGAATCACAATTGGCACAACTGGTTCCTGAGCTAGTCCCACCGGCTTAATAACATTTGGTATCTGCTCCTCAGCTGGAGCAACTGGTAGCTCCACAGATGCTACTCTACCTGTGGTACGAGCCGCACCTCGGCCTCTACTGTGGCCTCGGCCTCTCGCGGCCCTAACTGGTGGTACTGGTGGCCTTCCGTTTAATCCAGTCGCACGTGTCCTCACCATTTGTGAGAGAATAGAAGAGTCAAGTTTCAAATGTCAAAATTAACAAATTTGCATGATAAGAATGCAAGAAAGTGAAGTTTCCTAATAGTTGGGTAGCCTCTCGAAGATAAGTACAGACGTCTGTACCGATCCACAAGACTCTACTAAACTTGCTTGTGACTCGTGAGACCTAAGAAACCTAGTGCTCTGATACCAACTTGTCACTACCCAAATTCCACATGTCATGATGGCACCTAACTCAACCTGCTAGGTAATCCAACAGTCATGTGATTAATAATGAAAATGAGATAACTTGATCAGATAACTCAACAACGTAACAATACCATAAAATATCTAAGAATAAGGTCAAAATGCTACTAAAACCAAGCTCAAAATATGGTGTCAACAAGTACACGAGCACTACTAAATAACAAGGTACGAAATAAATCCTCTAATACAACTGTCTGAACATGATAAACAGTAAGGATAAAGATAACAGGAAGAGAACTTCAAGGACTCCGAACAGTATGGCAGCTACCTCGTAGTCTCCCAAATAGCTGGCACGACTCAAACCTGAAAATCACCTTAGCCGGATCTACCTGGATCTGCATACGAAGTGCAGAGTGTAGTATGAGTACAACCGATCCAATGTACTCAATAAGTAACAACACTAACCTTGGGTTACAAGCAGTGACGAGCTTAGAACAATAGTCAAATGTCAGTACCAACCGATAACAGTTCAGAAAATACAAGATAAAACATAGAACCAAAAATCAATGATATCAAGTACAGCTCGTCCTCATTCCAGGAATTTAGGCATGCTTCCAAGTATAACAGTTTAAAACCCAACACGGGTAAAGCAGGTCAGTTATCAGTTAGCATGAGGAAAGTACATCTTTATGCCTAAATATCAAGTATACACTTAAATCAACAGTTTCATAGTAGATCCATTGATAGTATTTACACTTAGCACTGTAGGGGTGCCTGACAATTCTTCCCATCATCAAGCACATATATGAAACAATGTGCATGCGCCCACTGCTGACA
Source organism: Nicotiana obtusifolia (assembly GCA_002018475.1). Classification (NCBI taxonomy): domain Eukaryota; kingdom Viridiplantae; phylum Streptophyta; class Magnoliopsida; order Solanales; family Solanaceae; genus Nicotiana; species Nicotiana obtusifolia. The sequence goes on along the minus strand of MCJB01052884.1, from coordinate 2,537 downwards.
TGTCAGACTCCGGAGGGGCGGATCCTGCCCAAGCGCTAATTATAATCACTTAGCCCAATAATGAGGTCTGGTGCATGCATCACCTTAAAACAATAACACTCAACCCAATATGGGCCTAGCGTACGCGTTACCTCAAAATCAGTACCAAAACAGCTCTAAGGCCCAAACTCAGTCATTTACCGTTCAAGTCTCAGATGAGCACACCTCAAATATTCAATTAATGTTTTTACCCCTAAACGATATCAGCAACATGTGAGGAATCAAATAGGAAGTACTGAGACAAAGATATCATAAACAGATATAGTATTATGACTGAGAGCATGTGTGAAAATAAGGTATATAATTCAGAAACAGCAGGAATTGCGAATGCGATGCACGAAATTTCACCATCATAAAAGACCCTTTCGCGATCGTGGACCTTCCCTTGCAATCGCATATAAGGAAACCAGAACCAGATACATCAGCAGTCTAACAAGTCCAAAATGAGTCGAACATGATCTGAATCACACCCGAGGCCCCTGGGACCGCATCCAACCATACCAACAAGTACTAAAACACGATACTGTCTTAGTCGCAGCCTCAAATCACATCAAACAACACCGCAATCACGAATCGCATTCCAATTCAAGCCTTATGAACTTTTGAACTTCTAACTTCTAAAACTAATATTGAATCATATCAAACCAACTCCGATTGACCTCACATTTTTCACACAAGTCGTAAATGACACATCATACCTATTCCAACTCCCAAAACCAAAATTCGAGCCCGGTATAAATGACACATCATACCTATTCCAACTCCCAAACCAAAATCCGAGCCCGGTATCAACAATGTCAACTCTCGGTCAAATTTCTCAATTTTCCAAACCTTCAACTTCCCAACTTTCGCCAATTCAAGTAAAAATGACTTACGAACCTCCAAATCAATATCCGGACATATGCCTTAGTCCAAAATCACCATACGCATCTATCGGAACCGTCAAAACTTCATTCTAGAGTCGTATACAAAAATATCAAACTCTGGTCAACTCTTTCAACTTAAGCCTTCAACCTTGGGACTAAGTGTCCCATTTTACTCCGGAACCGGACCAACCATCCTGGCAAGTCACATAACCATAATTAAACATATAAAAAGTGATAAATAGAGGAAAAGGGCTACAATACTTAAAATGACTGGTCAGATTGTTATAGATGTAGTACGTGACTTCACCATCTACGAGAGAATAAGAATAGAATGATTAAAATTCAATAATAGAATAAAGGCGCACGATAGAGAATGAAAGAATGTGAAATTTCATAAAGCCTTATAACCTCTAGAATATAAGTGCAGACGTTTCCATACCGATCCTCAAGACTACGAAGTTGGCTCATGCCTCGTGAGTCCTAGGCAACCTAATGCTCTGATACCAACTTGTCACGATCCAAAATTTCAACCAACAAGGGGTCATGATGGCCTAACACCGCTTTCTAGGCAAGCCTATACAATAGATAATATGTAAGAAAAGCCATAAATAACCAACAACTAAACAAATAACATAACGTGAAACAACTCTGTGATAACATAGTAAGTTGTAAATCCAGTAACTAACATAAAATCAACATATGTTTTGGTATTACAAGCACATGAGCGTCTAGATCAAATTAAATAGAAGGTTATGAAAGAAATACAATATTGTTTGAAATAAAACGGAACCTGTACAATGAAAATAGGAAAGTGACTCTAAGTCCTACCAACGGGATGTCGCTCTACCTTAAATTACTGTCTGGTATCCACTAAGTACCTCTCGAACTCCATTGGTACCAAAGTCAAAATCTGTACAAAAAGTGTAGAAGTATAGTAAGAGTACAGCTAACTCAATGTACTCAGTAAGTGTCAAGCCTAACCCCGTCGAGGTAGTGACGAGGCTATGACAAAACACCTACTAAAAGCATGTGTAGTTATTTACATGAAGCAATAAAATAACAAATAAAGCGTCAAAAGTAACAACAAGGTAAGGGCATGTAGAAAGGGACAGTAAGTGGAACAATAAATAAGAATCACTAAGTGAACCTCCTTCAAATAAGCGTCGAAACCATCAAGTCAAATTCAAATTTCAATTATCAAGTCAAAGCTATAAAATCAACAAGATTCACGGCATCAGCCTTCGTGCTTTTACTCTCTTCCTCACCATATATCATAATACAAGTTCACGGTATCACCCTTCATGCTTTTACTCTCATCCTCACATGATCATAATAAAATGCATATGCACAGCATTACCCTTCGTGCTTTAACCTCTCATGATAGATAAGCATGTGCACGGCATCACCCTTCGTGCTTTTAACCTCACACTCACTCAATCAATAATATCAATATGCAAATGAGGCACGACAACACCATTCGTGCTTTTCAGTCTTCCTCGCCAAGCAATAATAACAACACAATTATCAAGCAAGGTGGGAAACAAATACTTTTCAATGATAGTATTGAATTCCACTGTCATACGAGAATCTTTCCATATTTAGAGCCAATAACCAATCAATAATTTTCACGTT